>VZUI01037659.1:0-10510 GCA_013401135.1 Cettia cetti | reverse complement strand
TGTTGGACCTTGTAGCTGTTTGTCAAAACTTGTATCCCTTTCTATTGGCAGAGTTCCAATAGGCCTGTCCTCCACCAAGTAGAAAAGGGGACAGAACAAAGGAACCAAGGGCATTCTCGAGGTGTTGTAGCAGGTGAAGGATCCTTTCACTGTGCTCAGCTTTTGCCTTTTGTTTTGCACTATTTCAGTTATTTTGTTAAACCCTATTGATTTTTCAAGACACACTCGACCATGCTGTCTCGCTGTTTATTTTTCAGCCAATTCTCAAGGACCCTCAGAGCTCATGGGACCTCCCTCATAGTTGTGATTAAAGACCAACAGGAAATTAAACAATATGTAGCCACTCATTCCAGCCCCTTCTCCCCTGACAACCTGATGGAATAGGGAAGAGAATCAAAGTAAAACTTGTAGGTTGAGATAGGAACAGTTTAATAATTGAAAATAAAGTAAAAAAATACAGTAATAGTGAAAACAATAATTATAATAACAAGAACAAAAAAAAAAAATTATGCCCAATGTAATTGCTCACCACCCACTGACAGAAGCCATATCCCCTTCCCTAACCCAGATTTGCCCCTCTTCAGAGTAATTTGCCCCAGTTAATATACCAGATATGACATCCTGTAGTGTGGAATACACTTTTCCTCAGTTCAGATCACTAGTCCCAGATATGCTTCTTCCCTTGTGCACCTCCTCACTGGCAGAGAAAAAATTCCTTGACTTAGCATAAACACAATTAGCAAAACCCCGAAACATCAGTTTATTATCAACACCATTCTCGTTCCAAATCCAAAACACAGCACTGTAACAGCTACTGAGAATAAATTAACTCTATCCTAGCCTGAAACAGGTGGGAAGTACTTTGCTTCCTCCATCCCCATAAAGGTCAGCAGCCCTCTAAAAGACAATGAGCAAAATTTGATCTATGAACAGGTCCTGGCCATCTGTGGCATACATGGGAAAAGCAGTTCAGTTCATGAAGCTTGTTCTTATCTTTGGGAAAAGGGGTTTGAATCTGGGTGTTTCTCTAGAAGCCTTTGGAGGTTCTTAAATCCTTTGGTGATGGGAAAACAACAGAGCATTTGAAAAGAGAAATCCATGTCCCATTGGGAGAAAAGGGGTTTTCAACTTCTGCTTTTTTAGGATAATACTCTGAATTTCACATCTTAAATGGAGATGGGACAGTAATACCTGTTTAACTATATCATATGAAAAATTTTGAACAGAGATGTATACAGAAAGTTGGCATAGATCCTCATTATACTGGGCTCTGGATCCAAGTTAATGATAAAAACCACATACTGCAACACTTAAGCTTCTTTTTGGAAATCTAGCTTCTTTTTGGAAAACTACTCCCAGATTTATATATTTAATTGTTTTTAATATAGTTTTACTGTGTTTGCAAAATAAATTGCCCCACAGAAAGTTCTTCAGCACACTTTAGATGTGTTTAGTCCTCTCAGGACAGAAGTGACCAGCAGCTAAAGCTTGAATGTCCATATTAAGCAGGAAGACTCCACATTTAAACACATACACAACATTAAAATATTGTGTTACTGTTAGGTACCTATGGTTAGAGCCCAGCATTTGCAGGCTGTTTCTGTTCCCAGTAACGTGGATCTCTACATCCTGAGGCAGAAAGAACACAACTCTCCTTTGCAGGTAGAAACCACCTTCTGCCTTAAGAGAATCTGCTGCACTGGCATAGTGTATGCATAGAAAAGAGATGGAGAACAGCAGCCTTTGGGTTGCAATATGTAATTTAAAAAATATATTCTATTTGCCATTTGTTGAAACCAGCTGGGGAGCCTTTTATTTTTTTTTTCCTTTTTCTCTCATATAACCCATTCCTCATAACTTCAGGGGGGAGGGGGTATGTGCCTTCTTTTAATGGACCAGCTGTTAAAACCAGGTGGAACAACGTTCCTTATATCTTTCACTACCCATGCTCCCTCCAGGGGGATCTTCTGGTAATGTGCCATTAAGACTCACCAATGACATGACACATTACATCATCCCATTGTGAGATGCTCCACCCAGTGGGAAGAGCCAAGCATTCCTACCTGGATAAAATCTGGTTTTCCACTGGATTTCCCAGAGGAAGACTGGACTCATCTTGTCACCACTAGACCCTTCTACAGGATCATCTGTACTCCAACAGAACCACATCTGTTACTCCAGGAGGATTTATTTGGACTTCTTCCAACACCCTGACCAGCAGGATGTCAGGTCATATTCTGACTCTGGTTTCTAAGATTGTTTTTGTTTGTTTGCTTGTTTGTTTTTTTACTACTACTACATTTGTATTTTTAATATTCCTACTAAAGCACTGTTATTCCTATTCCCGTATCTTTTCCTGAAAGCCCCTAATTGCAAAATTATAATAATTTGGAGGGTGAGGGTTTGCATTTTCCATTTCAAGGGAAGCTCCAGCTTTCCCTGGTAGACACCTGTCTTTCCAAACCAAGACAATGGGACACAAATGCTGAAGGTGCTTAGGCAACTATATATAAAGAAATAGAAATTATCATAAGGAACAACAAAATTTGTTGGTTGTCACAGAATGATAGAATGGTTTGAATTGGAAGGGACCTCAAGGATCATTTAGTTCCAACCACCATGCCACGCACAAAGACATCTTCCATTAGACAAGGATGCTCAAAGATGGTCATGACTCTGATCTACATTTACCACCTGTTATATCAGCTTAGAGATGTGATGTATTTTTGATTTAATTCTTGAGCTTGTAGTAGTTGTACCTGACAGTGTGGTACAGTACATACCTACAGCCCACTCATTTCCTTCACAGATGGAGCTCTGGATGTGTGAATGCTCAAGGTTTGTTAGCTATTAAAACCAGTCACAGGTACCACCTTATTGAGAGCAGAAATTTTCTAGGTAAGGTTTGAATATTCTTGGTATTGCCACTACTCTTACAATTCCCTATTTTACCTGTTTTCCTTTTGTGGTACAATTTGGCCTACATTCACATCTTTAACTGCATCATTTTATTATACTCAGCATTTTCTTTATTTATCCCATACTTCTGAACGCATGCCAGTTAATAGGAACCATGCACTGAACTATGGGAACTATTCCGGGGGATGCATATACTTCCATTTCCTGTATGCATTATTAAAAAAAAATCTGCAGACATATGCAAAACCCAAAAAAATCCCCCCAATCACCACTACAACCAACCCCACCTCATACCCTCCCATCAAATTTATACACATAAAAATAGAGAGATCAGCACCAGACACAAACCAGACTGGTTTTAGGCAAGTTTTCACAATACCCCAACACCACAAACCCCAATATAAGACAACACAGGAAAAAGAACTTAATGTTCACAAAGAACTCATTTCAACATTTTTGTGAAATGGAGAATTTTGCAGCACTGAGAGGAAAAAATGGACCACTTGAACACATCAGCTGAAAGACACCCACCTGAGAAAGGCTGAAAAATGGAAGAAATAGACTGAAGAATGGTCTGTGCTATAGGTGTACAAATGGGGTGGTTAAAGACAGCAGGACCACCAGTGTTAGGGGTGGTAGAACACAGGAGCACACGCAGAGTGAACTTGAAACAGTCACTCGTCCTGGGAAATGCAAAACTGTACCTGAGACACAGAAACAGTGATGATCTAGAAGAAAGGTATCAAAAAATTGCTTTGAAAATTAAAAGCTGTTTTAAAAATTAAATGGAGGGAAAAGCTAATGTATTTGCAGCAATTTGGATAACAGCTATGGATGTGCATTATTCCTTTGCAAAACCATAGCCAGTGGTAAGTGATATTAAATGATTATGTGCTAAATGAAATAGCATGAATAAAAACCGAGCTGCATAACAAATATATTCATAAACATCTTAACTCAAACCTTAGCCCCACAATGGTGAGCACATCTTTGGGATGTGCCTCAGCTATTTGCTCCCCTCACAAAAGCTTTGAAAATTCTTTACTTTGTGGGGACACAGCAGAGATCAGTTAAGATAGTGTGTGTGAATGGGGAACTGCTATTGAATATTTCTTCAAAGAGAAGAAATAAATAATGCTTTTGTCTGAAATTTTACTTCAGGATATTTGATACAGGCTAGAGAAATACATTCTAATTACACTGAATCTGCTGATAGAATTCACCCTTCCAGCTCATTGAGGAGGTCAAAGGGATTGGACCAATTCAAGGAATACAGTCCACCTACCCCTACTAGCCTCCAGTTTAGCAAGTCCCTAAGCCACTGACTGCATAAAGCCAGGGAACATGGTAGGGAAAAGACCAGTCCATGTTTGCTCTTCTGCTCTCTAATAACTTGCTAATGGGGACCAGGATACTTTGGTCTGATTCAATAAAACTGCTCTTTTACAGTTGTATCAAAATGAGATTATATACTAATGAAAACTTCAAATGGGAACAACACATAAAATTCAGAAAGCCAACACAGAGGAAATTCCTACCAATGCCTACTAAATTCCTACCAATTCCTACCAATACCTACCAATTCCTACCACTCCTTCAGCAGAACAGTTTTCTTGAAGTTTGACTTTCAAGGTATACTGTCATTTCCCAATTCATAGACTTGGACTGTGAAAACAAAATGGGCACAAGTCTTTCTACAGACTGAAACTGCTTATTAGCTTTTAGCATTTAGGACTTAAAACAGAAACCGCTACACATAAAAATTAAAATACTTTATGTTCCTTAAATACTAGGAAGTAGTCAATGGAAAAAATTCTGAAGCCTTTTTGCACTTTTCTTAGCTTGAGTTAACATCTTATAAATCCTTTAAGACTTTCTAATTGAGACTGAGCCAAGCTGCAGCATAATTTTGTAATGGCCACAGGTTGGCTGAAGAAGCACATTCCAATCCAGCTATTCAAAGATGGTATTTTTATTTTTACAGTTTAACTACAGGAAGTGTGCAGTGGCTTCCACAATTTTAACCACATAGAGCTCATCTTGGTTGCAGTACTAAGGAGTACATCCCATCCGATTGTCACTCTCTAAAACTACAGTTTGACAAAATGACTTCTACTATTAAGTTGTCTATAAAATTCAGTGTAAAAAGGTACTGTTTAATTACTTGTGGAAAGGAAGTTGAGTCAAATAGTCTTGAAAGTAGTTATTTTTAGTATATGTTATTTTGCTATAGAAACATCTGGGAAGATTCCCTCCAAAATTAAAAATGTTGAATTCAAAATAAGACAGTGAACTAATAGCTCTGCAAAGAGTAGAGTTCTGAGATGTCAAGCAATTGGCAATATCTTTTTTCTATTATTCAATCAATGAGTAGGAAAATACTCCTCTTCACAGAATTGAATACCATGCTTACTTTAAAGCTGCACATTATGCTGCAAACAAAGCATCATGTCTCTTGCCTTCAGCTTCCTGACTACTAAAAAGATAAAACTAGAGCAACCAGATAACCCAAACTTAATGTAATATGAAAGAAAAGAGATGTTACTGAGTTACTGAGATGTTTTTGCCTTTGTCACCACCAACTTCACTAAGATGAGATGAGAAAAATCAGACATTGAAGTTCTAAACTGCAAAGAAATCCTTAGAAATTAACATAGCCTACATATTGCAATGTCAAAGTTTTTAGAAATTTTTTTTCATGTCTCATTCATATGTTTAACACTGCTATTTTCAATATAGGATAAGATTTAAAAAAAATTGACTTCAAGGTATGTTTAATATTACAAACTTTGGAAAAGCTCAACCATTTGAGCCACACTCTCCTGCTCTCCTCCTCTGCCTTGTATGCAGAGTAATAACTGGTACCTCTTAAAAAAGACAGCTAAGGGTCCAAGAAGACAGGTACAGAGCAGCTGGGGCTATGCTGGGAAGTCCACAGAAATCTGTGCTTATCTGAAATATAGTTATGAACTTTAATCTTTTTCACATGGAATTCCAAAAGCATATTCATAGTTTCTTTAAAAAGTATGAAATATGTTTGCTCAGCACATCAATAATCTCAATTACAAAAGGCACAATAAATACAGGATAAATAGTATATTCATGATGTGCTGCAAACTTTGTTTAACTGGATCTGAGTAGGCTTCAGCCAAAAAGGCACATTTCTTTGTCAGGAAGAATTTTTTCACTGAAAGTGTTGGTAAGCATTTGAACTGGCTGTGCAGGAAGGTGGTGGAATCCCTTCTGGAAGTGTTCAAAAAATGACTGGATGTGGTGTTTAGTGCTATAGATCAGTTGACCAGGTGGTGTTTGGTAAAAGGTTGGACTTGATGACTTTGGAGGTCTTCTCCAACTTAATGATTCTGCAATTCTTTTCTATTGTTCTATATAGTCACTTGGACTGGCAGCAGTACTCAAGTGGCCCCTCAACCTGCTGCTAAAAAGTTTCAGTTTAATTTAATTATGAAATTCCACCCCTACAAGCATTTATTCAAGAACAGATTCAAAATCCCTTTTTTTTTTAATCAACAAAAATGGACATAATTTTATTTTTGAAAGTGTAAATACAGAAATTGTTCCCAGCTCGCGTAATGCATTTTACTGGAAATAGGCACCTACAGAAAGCGATTCATGTGAATACTGGTTTCAGTTGGGATATACTTAACTTCCTCTCAGTAGCTGTTACAATGCTGTGTTTTGGATTTGGAATGAGAATGGTGTTGATAACACACGGATGTTTTGGTTTTTTTGTGTCTCGTGTTTATCCTAAGTCAAGGATTTTTTTTTTTTCTTGTCTCATGCTCTACTGAGGAGGTACACAAAAGAAACTGGAAGAGAGCTTTAAATTGTCTAAATTCTGAACTTAGACTAGAGTTCCATAGTGATTCAATCCCATGGCAATGATTTGATACATGAGGTTGACAATAAACATTGCATATTGTCAGAAAAAAAGCTGTGGCTTTGCTGACAGTATGTTCATTGGTGAAATTCACTAAGTCCTACCTAGATTGGAATTCCCTTTCAAGTTTAGTTGCATTATCCCAGAATAGCTTTCAAATTTCAGTAGGTGAAGTGCCCTCATCACCTTTACTTCTAATTATTGGGGCAGTCAACTGTATCTACAACTGATCTTGATACAACTGAGAGCATAAGAGATAACAGGTTTGTGCTGCATCTAGTGCACTCATCACTATTACCAGGTGATTCTTTTCATCACTCCTTCCCTACTGAGCTAATATATCTGGTAAAAGCCACTGATTAATTCCTAATGCTGATAAGGAATATCTAAATGGATGTTCCAATTAGTGTAAACCACTTGTTAGTGAATTATTTTGTTGGCTAGGAGTTCAGTATTCACCTTATTTAGTACTCTTAATCTTTCTCCAGGGTGCCTATCACACCTCTCCTTGATCATTTTGGATAAATGAGGGTCAATCCATGCCATCCTGTGTAAAATGTGCTTAGGAGTGGTGAGTAGGCAGGTTTAACTGCAGAGGTATTAATCTGCACTGGTATTAAACTCCACTCATTTAAGAGACCATAAAGAACTAAATAGCACTTGTTGCTGGCCTGTATAGTTGATGGCATAGGGTCTAATTTTAGAAATTTGTGGAAATAAAGTATCAATAGTCTTATTGAGGGTCTTAGAGGTAGTGGAAGGCATTGTGTAGACTACGTTATTCTCTGTTGTGTTGGTATACCTTGTCCCAATATACATTTATCCCATTTATGGTTGTGCATGTATCTTTACGTGCATTCCACTTCCTTTTTTATATTTTGTTTTAATACAACACTTATTAAACAGCAGCTAGGCTTACAAGTCTTTGGGATATCTTGCCTCTAATGGCTACCTTCATTTCTCCGAACTGGGACTCCTCTCAGAACCACATGACTTAGACCCTGGATAGTCCTGCTGGACTGTCTCTGACTTACAGCTCTTGGAATGCCTAATGCTGAGACTTGATTACACAGATCTCTCCACCTACCTTGGGTAGATGATCAGGGAGTTCTGTTTCCTGGGACTTTTTTGTCTGATCTTGTGACTTGTATTTTTGATGTCACTAGACGTATTATCCCTTCCCAACTTTTGCCCACAATTTATGACAGCGTGCTTTAATGTTGTCATTATGGGGATATCTCTGCATAGCAGGGCTTCTCCCTGATCTACAACAGTCTCTATTACAACCAACAGAGAGTGCTGAAGTCAGTGTCTATCTCAATTTCACCTCATTTTTCAATGTGATATCTTTTGAGGATGGCAGACCCTCAATTAATGGATTTAGTAGGCCATAGTTCACAGGCTGAAATAGGAACATTGTGCATGGCCTAGATACAGGCAGCTTTTGTAATAGCTGTGTAGAGCCCATTCAAGGATCTAATGGTCAACAGAGGCTCTTCTGTCTTGAACCCATCCACTCAGCCTAATATACTGCTTTGCTTGTTATCAAGTGGGGGGTATCTGGGGATTAGAGTACAGAATTTAGACACCATTACCCCAAATCCCATTGGATTGACACTTGCCGTAACTATTCAGTTTCATTTTCACCTGGCTTACAGCCACTATGTTCTTCCCACCTGAATAAAACTAATGGGATCATTTTTCATGTGTGATTTCCTGTTCCTCCCAGTGGTCCAGTTGGTACTTCTGTTTTTATAATTTGTCTGTCTTCACATTCAGGGAGATTTGGAAGAAGTATTCCATGCTATACTATCTGGGTTCTTGGAACCATCATCATCATCACTGTCATCATCATATGAACATTTAGTCTTTGGGACCCATATTGCAACTAGAGAACATGTGCCATAGAAGGTGAGGCCTTAGAAAGCGTAAGACACTTATGCTGACAAAGCTTAGATGCCACAGAATAAGTGGCAGAGTACAACTGATAAGCATAGACACATGCCTAACTGATTACTCCTTACAAATCTATGAAAGCCACTACGGGCAAAGTGAGAAGTACATAGTTTCAATGTCTGTTACCATTTTTAGGGAAAGAATTCCATTTTAGCCTCAGCTTGTAAAGATGTTCTTAACTCTTCATTACCTGCAAACTTTAGCTGGAAGCTAAATCCTCTTAAATTCAAGGTTTTTAGGTAATAATCTATCCAGATTGTTTGATAAAAGTGCATCTCTCCATTGAAAATATGTAGGAAAAAAAGATTACTAAGGGCATGTTACAAAGACTGCACTGAAGTCAGATACCTAAAGAAGGCAAAGTAAATACTCCTAATTACTTACTTCTATGTATTGAACCTTCTGGACTATTGCAATACTCAGCTGGGGCCTGGGCAGGGAGAGCAATTTTTAGTGAATACTAGAGATTCCAGAGAAGCAGTACAAGCATCTATTGCAGAGGAAACCTCTTCACACTGTGCTGCAGAGAGACTTGTGTCAGGGAAATCAGCAGCTGCAAAACTCACACAAGTCTGACAGCGTACAGTCAGGATATGACCAAAAGGAACCATATTCCAACCCTGTCACAAGAGGCATATCCCAGTCCATACAGTTTCTGAAGTCATATAGGCTATCCTGAGATATTACTATAATGTTAGTTTCAATTCAAAATGCCCAAAGGAATGAGGACTGTATTGCAACTTGTCAGAGCAGTGCTTCTGTAACAGGGAGCTGAATTTGACAGTATGTGCTGAATGCCCAGGCATATAATGAGAGAGCACATAAGCATCTAAAGATTCAGCAACAGTGATTGCTGACTGACTGCAGCTTTGGTGCATGCTGACCCTTTAGCTGTGCCTAGACCAGCTGGCACAGGTTAGTGGACAGACAGGACAGCCAAAGACTGGTTGGCACAGTCATAACTGTAATGGGTTGCTTTCTACTGACCAAGCAATGGGGACCCTGAGTAGTCCAGTGTTCAGTTTTGCTCCTTGACAATTTTTATAATATACAGTAAATATCCACCCCGAAGCATCAAATCTAGAAGAAAACTCTCTTTATCTTGTACAGAAAATATTATTTCTGTAGGTATTATTTATGCCAAGGAGGCATGCTGCTTCTGTGTAAAGGCCACTGTCCCAGTTACTCTCTTGACAAACTAACTCCAAGGCTGGGAAACAGCTGTAACTGTGTGCAAGGTCCACTATCTCAGCTTTTTAAACTTTTGACTCACACATTGGCAACTGCACAAAATTACACCCCTTGCTACATATCAGAAGACTAATAATACTGCTTGTAATCTCTAAAGATCAAAGTTACAGTGGAGTATGGGTAAAGGTTACGCAGTGTTGGTAACACGCCCGATTGCACATGTGCACCTTAAACAGATTTATCTGTAGGACAGTTTTATCATTTGTGAAACTACTGTACTGAAATTCAGTTACTCAACTCAGGTCACCTTGGCTGGATCACCTGCATATCTGTCATCTTTTATTCTTTTTGAATGTATTTCTTTAATTATATGTCCATATTATGCAAATTAGGTCATGCTATATGACTCACCTAAAATAAAACTGGTTCCTTTTGAATTTTTTTCTGTATGGACAATCCTAATTAATTTTTCTTCTATGAATGATTTAGCTTTAACTTTAATAGTGTGAAAGAGAACTATAAGATGAATTTACTACAAAACCAAAA
>VZUI01037653.1:0-20096 GCA_013401135.1 Cettia cetti | reverse complement strand
CCCAGTGTCTGGAATGGGGCTGTGTTTTGGATTTGTGCTGAGCACAGGGCTGATAACACAGAGATGTTTTTGTTATTGCTGAGCTTACACAGAGCCAAGGCCTTTTCTGCTCTTTGTGCCGCCACACTGGAGAGAGCTGGGGGTGCCTGGGAGGGGACACAGCCAGGACAGGTGACCCCAGCTGACCAAAGGGATGCTCCAGACCATGTGACAGCATGGTCAGTATATAAAAAGGAGGGGAACAAGAAGCAGGGGATAATTGGAGTGATGGTTTTGTCTTCCCACATCACCATTGGCCATGATGGGGCCCCACTCTCCTGGCTGAACACCTGCCTTCCCAGAGGAAGCAGGCAATTAATGCCTTTTTGTGTGCATTGCTTTAGCTTTCCCAATTAAAACTGTCTTTATCTCAACCAACAAGTTTTCTACCTTTTAGCCTTCCCATTCTCTCCCCAGTCCCACAGGTGAGGCAGTGAGTGGCTTGGTGGCTGGCTTGTGCAACCATGACAGGGCATAAGGTCAAGCATTACAAACATAAGCTTCATTCTTACTAAGGATTGGAAAGTGAATTTTAGACAAGAACTTATAGCACAAGCCCACTGCTGTAAGTGAGGCATTGGCAGTCGTTTTCAGGTTGCAGAATTAGCTGTGAGTTTGCAGTGCCCTTAGCCAGCAAGTTTCAAGTGCCTCTGTCCATTATCAGGACTTTGGTGCCCAAACAACACACATCCATCACCAGAAACGAGATCTGTACTGATATTGAGGCCATTCAATACAATCTTTAATGCTCTTGGATCATGTTTTTCATTACTGTAAAGTACTGTGTTCTCTACTGTTTATTTGCCTGTTTTGTCAGGTAACTGGCAAAATTCTATTGGAGTGGAAATCATGAGACCTTTTTTTACTTGCTAGTGAAAATCACCTTTTCATATTACATTTTTTTTCAGCTTTCTTATCAACAGTTACCTTGCACATGGGCATCTTTCCATTATGGCCTTCCCTTATTTGTCATTAGACTTTTCAGAAGACTTCTAAGAGATGAAAGAATGACATTGAAATAATTATCAATCTATCTTCCTTTAAGAAGCTGCCTTCCCTACCAGATAAATTCAGAATATCATACCTATTAACTATTGCACAAAGAAGCACTAAGACTCCAGGTTTATTTCAGAAAATTGATACAGAAATAGTTGCTATTGCACAATTAAATCTCATCCTTAAGTTATCCTAAAACTGGATCTGACAAGTAGAAAAATGTATGCTATTTACTGGCTATTATTTCCAAAACTGTCAGTTTGATTCCAGTATTTTTGAAGCAGGATATCCCAGTCTTTTCCTGAAAAACCTATCCTGAGGTAGCAAAGCAATTTTAAAATTTAAAATAGTTGTTTTCATGATTAAGTGTACTGGATAAAAACAGATGAGAACAGAAAACATCATGAAAAGCACAAGATGAGATTTTGATTTCTCCAAAACAAGTTGGAGCAGCCAGTTGTTTGATGCTGAGTTTCATGGAACTCAGGGAAGAGTGGAAATGTCAGTGAATGCAGTCACTGGTTGAAGTTACAGGCAGGTGTTTCTTATTTTGAGATAAGGAATCAGTGACTTCTGTGGGACTGCCATTAAGCCCTCTGTTTCTCTTCATCTCCTGTTCCTTTGGAAAGAAACATTTAGGCTAATTTCCCTCTCTGAGACAGGACACTTCAAAAGATGCTCAAGAATTTAGTAACATTTTGGTTTAGGTAGTGTTGACTCCACAAACATCCCAGATGAACTCTCCAACTGCTAGATATATTGTAATAACAGTAATTTAACATATTGTTGTATAATTTGGAAAATTCTGTAGACCTGCAAAATGCAAACAAGACTCCTGTTTTGAGAAAATCCTGAGAGTGCACTTGGCCTTTTGGAGAATGACAAGTATTTATCTCCAAATTATTTCCTTTCCCTTAAATAGCTAGTACTCTGATCTTTCCAATGTACCATAGTACCTCTCTTCCCTTCCATACAGTCAGTTTCTAAAACTCATAGTACATCAGCAGCCAGAGCTGTCAATATCCCTGGAGTTTTTGTATTTTTTTGGAGACCTTCATCTACATCCATCTTAATTGTTCTACCTTGATAAGAGACATATATATATAAGCAAACATAAAAATAAAAAAAAAAATCCAGCGACATATATTATTCATATAATGGTTCTAGGCTTTCATTAGAAGCAGTTTGTTTTTTCCTTGTTATTTTAATTATTAATGAGAACACTTATGGAAATAACTGTCTCTCTAATAGATATATTAGAACATTGATATTGATTTGCTTCTATGTACTGCAGAATGTAAGTCTGAACTCTGATGCTTTATGAATTGGGATTTAGTAATATTCCTAATTTTCTTCAAAGACAATATTTATATTAAAAGAGTCTGTAACATTTTCTCATATTTGAACAACTGCAAATACTCTTAATTGTAGTGTGTCAATGTCCTGTGAAGCCATGTTGGAGCCCATACCAAGAGACCTATGTACCTATCTCTAATCATACTAAATATGAGCCATAATAAATATGATTACTCAGTATATAATTTTTTCTGCCATCATCAAACACCTGGAAGGAAACATTCATAAATGTCTATAACAAATGTAGTTTTGACATGGGATTTTGGGGCATATAAATGCATGTTATCAGACTGTCCTCTATTCTTCCTTCTCTTCATGAACTATTTTACTGTTTCTCACAGACAGTAAATCTTATGCATGTAACCCATCAAACTCCATTTTATCCTTTTCCTTTTCATTAAATGCAGGCAAACCCACAACCAGTTTGAAGCTGAGTCTAGTTCTTGAATCCAAGACAATTTAACTTTACAGTTATTCCACATTTTTGTGTTGGGCATGAAGTGAAAAGGGGGATCAGAAATCATACCTTCCAGCTTACCTTTCCTAAGATAGGCATCATCAAGGAAGGTAGGTGTATTTCAAACTGTAAATCCAGGAGAAGGTGTCTAGATTTTATAGGAAATAGTTCTTTTCTTTGAAAGGTTCTGCCTCCTCTGAAGAGTATCAGTTCCACCAGGTTTCAAATTTTGGGAAGAGTTATTCACAGCTTTTATTGAATTTATAGGCATGGAACACAAATTGTAGGTAGTTAAAGATTTAGAAAACAGGTCATGTTTAACTTGACTTTCTATTTGGGAAGCAGGGTTTATTATAATTGCTAATACAAAAAAATCAAGTTATTCTTTAATATCTTGGAATACTTTGATTAGTTTTGCTGACAATTTTTCAACAGCAAAATTACACACTTCATAATATTTCTTATCTGAAATTATAGAGCAATGTACATAGAATATGATGTAGGATTTATTCTTCATGGAGGATGAAGCTATAAAAGTTTAATATTTAATCATAGTTCCATAAATCAAAGTAACACCATATGTTCATTATATATATTTATACATGGCCATAAAATACATTACACTTAATGTTGTCTGACTGCTCATAACTTACATACAACCCTTAAATGACTAAGAAAGAGGAAAGCATACTATGAAACTAATCAGCAGGAAAAAATTGAGGTTGCTGTAACGTTCTGTTCTGCTATCATAACAGCTCCATAAAGGTAACTTACCACCTTCTCAAAAAAAAATGAGCCCAGACAATGAGCTCATATCCATGCATCCTGTGTTCTTACCAGCACCCAGCACCACGCCAACTGTGCTGGCAGAGCCAATTTAAGTTAGATCAAGATATTCAGTAAAACCTTGAAATCATATAAGGGTCTCACAAGCAAAAACTTTTTATATCCCTATTTCTGTACATTCATGTCAGCTATTTATCATGAGCCCGGCTACACAAACATCAGTGTTACAAAATTTAAGGATAAGAAAGCAAATGCTACATCAGTACCAGTGAATTTCAAAGTTCTCTTTGTATTTTGCATTGGTTACAAACAGATAGATCAGATATTAACTCTTGCTAGTGGAACACAGGAGTTTTTCTGTGCATTCCTTGAGTAAATTTTGAAAGGAAACATATACACTAAGGAGATATAAAGGTGTGTGAGAGTTGTTTTGGAGTCTGTCTAAGTTAGGATACAGTAGAAACCAGATATTGACTGCTGCAACCGAAACATGTGGAAAAATAAACACAGCAAATTGACAATCACATATTTCACAACACATGAATGGTTTTGTAAAAGAACCAAACCAACCAAAACCACAAAGAAATAAATCCAAGAAAGAAAACCCCCAAAAAACCCAAAACCAAAACCCCAAAGAAGAAACAAAATACCCCCCAAACAACAATAACAGCTCCAACAACAAACCTTCAAAACCCAATCAAAACAATACCCGCAAACAAACAGCAACACAAAAAGAAAGTTTACCTAGGCAATTGTTTCAATATTCTACCTCCAACTGTTATCACAAAAAATCCTATTTTATTAATTGCTATTAATTATATTGCATTGAAGACAATTTTGTTTAAATTAGATTTAAAGCACCAGAAAGAGTGCTGAGGGAAGTCTGTTTACTTCAGATTGACCATGTCTGTTATAAAAAATTATGATTTGGCAGGAAATACATATAACATTTTGCACCATTCCAAAGGTAGAACAATTATTTTTTTCCCAAAGCAATTCAAACATGTTACTATTTATTACAAAAGTTACAAAGTCAATATTACTTTTGAATGAGTGAAGTGCAGGCATATACTTCCTATTGCAAAAGGTTTAAATTTTAATTATCCCTTAAGCAGAACTAGAGTAAGGCTAAGTTTGAAAAAGGACTTTGAACTATAACTTTGAATATTTTCATATTGCTTTCACAATGATCAAAATATATTTTTTAAATTTTGTCCCTCTGAGACAATCAGAGTCTATAAAATTCTTCTTTTATTTTTCATTGACTTTAGACTTGAACCTGTGGAAGGTAAACGTGGGGGGAAAGTGTAGTGCAAGTATCACTGTACATTTTGAGGAGAGAAATACAGCTTATGGAAATACCGTGTCACTGTGCAGGCACTATCTTCCAACATTTTTGTGGCTGACACACAAATGCACATTTGACCAGCAAGTGAGAGAGACAACTGTTTTTAGTGGCGTGTCTTGCACAGATAATCCTGCATTTCTCACTGCTAGTGAAAAACTCCCATCATACTTTTGCATGGCTCTTGCACCAAAAGGTCTGTCCTACTGCTCAATATGCAGAGGTGACTGGGATATGCAGATGTAGATGCAGGTAGGCATCATCCTGCTCCTGTTGTTTCCCAATGTATTCTTCCTCTCATTTGTGTCTTATTGTCTCCTACACTATTTACCTAATAGAGGGGGAAACTGTGCACAGCAGGAATTCAGAAATCCTGCACTCTGACAATCAGTGTTCCTTTTTAGTTGGGGAAGATAAAAGAAAGGGGAGAATTACAATGGTTCATGATTCATATGAAAATGATACCTAGTTCCTGCTAAAACGTGAACTATTTATTTGATAGCAATGTGCCATCTAATAATAACTTAACTCAGCACGGAAGTGAACTAAGTAGCATATTCATCAGCACAGGGGATTCCCAACCAAGTGATTATCTGCTTTCCAAATCTTAGGCTGAAAGAAGACTGCTGAGAATCTCTGCAGTAGTTATCATTACTTTCAGCCTATGTAGGCAGCAATCCCTGTGCTCTGTGAATATTTATTGTCATAATGGAGACACCAAGTCAGCTGACAATCTTGGGTCTCATACTAGATAACCAGCATGAAATAACAACCTGTAGAATCATTATCTTTTTCTCCTCTTGCTGTCTTTTGTTGTTGAGGGTTTGGGGGAGTTTTGTTTTTAATTCACGAATCTCATCTAAATTATTCAAACTCAGCAGTATAATCTATTTTATGTGGTTGAGCCAAGCCCTTTTTGATTGTGTTCTGTTCTATTTTGTTTTCTGTTTAAGCAGAACTCATGCCATGCAGCTAGATAGCAACCATGTGACAGACAGTGCACCCTTGCAAAGGATTGCATGCTGTTAGAAAAGCTGAAATTCTAATTTCTATGAAAAGTAGTATTATAAATTTTAATGTAGCAACAGACAACAAATTCAAACTATGGTTGTGTTACTGAACTTGATAAAATTATAATGGAATTATATCAGACATAATCAGTCTTCCCCACAAAGCTTGGACTGCAAACTATAGGGCTGATCCTGCAGAGACCACCACCTGCATGTGAAATTCACACAAATCTCTCCAGCAGCATCCCTGTTGATGAAATCTACCAAAGTCCTGGAATTTATAATTACGGGCAGTAGAACAAACCAATCAGCTTTTGAAACAATGAAGTGTTCCAAACTGAAGAAAAAAAATGCCAATGTGAAGAATTTTTCAAGAGTAACTAAGGTCACAAACACTCAGCTGAAACACAGGACACACACAGGTCTCCAAGAACATATGAGAAATGGTTATGAGTCAGTGACATAAAATCTTCATACCAACCAAAATTATTTGGATTTTCCTCTGCACTCAGTTTTCCCCCCAACATTTATTTTCAATGCATAACAAATGAAGTGGTCAGAAGTTAGTCTGATGTGTCCAGACAGCCATATAATGGCTGAACTGAATTCCTCATTGGTTCACCTTCTCCTTTTTCACTTGAAAATTAAATACTAGTAAATAAAATTTTCACTCACTGAATTGATTTGCAAATAATTTGCCTTTTTCTCTTCCCATACAAGACAGTTAGGTGGATTCAAGATGATAAGTAAACAAGCATATAAGTAAATTTTCTTTACATCAAAACCACATCCATTATTTCAAAAAGTTAAAAACAATAGAAGATGAAACAGAACTCTTTCCATGCAGAAGTTAGTTGATATTAAGAAATTGAGTTATTTTGAGTTTATTGTTCTGAATTTAAAAATGAGACCAGATGTATTTTCTGTCTGTAGTAATACTTACCTTTCAATTCAGCAGAATAGGCAGGAGGATACCATAATGATTTATTTCTTAGTAATTAAGTAATTTATCTCTGATTGTCCTGAGAAAATCAGTCCTTTAAACCATATAGTAGGTGGAAGCCCTTCCTTGTCTGCTGCATTATGGACTGGCAGATTTTAGCTGTGCTTGCACTGGGCTTGGATTTGACATAGTTATAAGTTCAATTAAGTTGAGTAAACTTGTTACTCAAAAGTTTGAAACCGATTGATTAAACGAATAAATAATCCGTGTTGTTTTCATTACTATCACATTCTCCTTGCATACTAAATTGGGAAAGATAAACTCAGGAGCACTCTAATGAATTGCTAGGAATTTGTGGTAGTTATCTAATGTTACCTTTCTTTTGGAAAGTAATTTATCTTCTTCAGTTTAATTGACTTGTTTAGTCAAATATCACACTACCATGCTGAGCTTTTGAAAAAAAAAAATTCTTCAGTTTGCTAAATAATGAACTCATACATATCAAATGAGGCTGCAGAGCAAAGCAGAGTACATGCACGTGGGGAAGGAAGAACTGTCCCAAACAGAAGAAACTGCTAGAAAAATAGAAGACACTCTTCTGTTTTGAAGTCTCCTTGTTATTCAACAATCCTTATCAGCCTTTGAAAATAAGACAAAAAGATCAGAAAAGCTGCAAAGTTATTTCCCTATCATAGAGAAAATAAAACAGCTTCTGTTCCCAGAAATTTTTTCTAATAAAATAAGATTTTTTTCTTTGGTTTTGAAAGTAAAAAGAGGAATGTCTCTGTTTATTATTTTTTCATGATCACAAAAAATAAGATATCTTGATTATCAAGGAAAGCTTTATGTTCATGAGATAGCTAATATTTTTTCTTATCAGATGAGAAAATATTTCAAAATGATTGAATGAATTGTTACTTATTCATTGGACTTTATTTGTTTTGATTAACTCTGAATTTCAGTTCCTAAGAGTTCACCTTTCTTGTTAACTGTAGTGACAAAATCCTTAAGTCTCAAGGTGGTAGACTGTATATTTTCAAGCAGAACTAAGAAATACTTAACTTGACTTTCCTGGGATAGATATGACAAGTTGTTGACTGTGAAACTAAATTTTTAGAAGATGGGTTTTGCTTCATGTCTCATGGTTGGGTTGCCCTTTATCTAATAAGAGACAAGCTATGTTTGGTGAAGTATTCTTGATCTCTCTGTAGTTTTAATAATATCCATTTCATTTTCTAAGTGACTGTGGGTGCCAGTGTTGATTCTGACCTGAGCTTTCATTGAAGTCAAGTGTTCTCAGATTCACAATTCAGATTGTAACAAACAAAACTTCATAAACATCCCTACACACTTTTAAAAAGGCAAAGCCCATTATTTACCATGTATGTTACAGTAAGCTGATAAAAGAAAAGTTAAAACAGTAAAACAAGTTTTATATGCTCTTTTCCTTGTACTGATTAATTTTTTTGTCATTTTTCTTCACTTATGAAATTAAAGGAAATGTAATGACACAATTTGGTGGAAGTCAAATCAAATAGAGAAAGTGATGCAAAAAATGCCAGAATTCTTGTTTTACCCTTTTGTATCTAATGGACAAAATACTGAGTGTCAAAAGAAGTGTATCTCTCACAGTCAGCAGTATTCATGCTCTGTTTATGAAACTGCCCTGCAATTCTCTTTATTTTATTATAAAATCAGGAATTATTTTGGTTGAATTTATGAAGAGCATTATGGTTATCCCCAGAAGAGAACAGAAAAGTTAGCTGTACAACTTTCTATTTTTGTTAATACTGGAGTAACACCCTTTGACTATTAAATACAATGTAAATACAATATCAAATACAATGTAAATACTTTCTATTTTTGTTAATACTGGAGAAACACCCTTTGGCTATTAAATACAATGGAAATACAATGGTGCCATTGCCATTAATGGAAATTTTCTCATTTATCTATCTCTTTGTGTTCCAAGGAGTCCAGGCACAAATTTCAGTAGATATGCATCTGAAAAGTTATTTCATAGATTTCTTGATATAAATTTTACTTTTACATAAGCAAATGGCATTTTAATATCTGATGTGAGAGTTTATTCTATAAAGTTCTCTTCTCCTTTGAAGTCTCTTTCTGTCACTCCTGAATCTACCTTAATGCATTATTATGCATGGCTGCTGTTTCAGATGTATTGCATCACTCTTTATAAGACTTAAGCTTTATGCTGGCATCCTCAGTCTTGCACATTCCTTTTAGCTACTGTGTTTCAGTTCCTAAGCTTTTGATGAATTTGGAATCATGACTTAAATATTTACCATTTTCTGTTGAAGTGACTTAGAAGACTGAGATTATGCATGCAGAAAGTGTATAGGGAGTTCCAAGATAACAAATGGTACATCAAACACAGCTTAATGTGGTTTTACTGGAGTAGAAACAGTGGTAATAAATCATCTGCCAGTGTTGATAATAAAATACTGCATTGGCCTTCATCAGCCACAAGAGAAAGGTTAAATGTTATTCCTCACAATAACCATGTGGTCTTCATTCCTGACATCCTGGCTAAATTCTATCATTATTTTCTGTAGAAACTGTGATCTTTATGAAAAAATATTCCATTAAGAATAAAAGCCAATGCTTGCTAACCTATAATATCCCTGAAAAACCTTCATTCATTTAGTGGGTATTGTACCACATAAATTGTCTTCCGTTTGGAGGTAAATACAGGTTGCTCTGCAAAAGTCAGAAGGTGAATCTTGGAATTCATCATGACCAGCTTTGGTTATTTGTGATGAGTTCTTCGTAATCAGTGGAGCTGCTCTGTGTAGTCTAGCATTTAAGGCATCTAAACCCAACATTCTTAGTCTTTATGATGTAATTTATTTGTTTTTGTATTTATCTGTGAGTTGACTTGCTGGATGGTATTCTGCACTGGGGTGATGGAGAGAGAGGTGCTGCAGGGTTCTTTCTGAATCTCAGTGGGAGAGGCACAAAAACAAAATAGTTGATAAGATAACTGATTTGATAAGACAGAATAGGAACAGGAATATAGACAATTAGTGAACTTTATGTCCCGTCAGATGCTGGGCACCCTGTGTTCATACATCTTTGGATGGAGTCTCAGTGGGTTCTCCCATGATGTGTTGTCCTGTTCAGAACAGATCCTGTCTGTGGAGAGAAGCTCCCCCAGTTTTGGTCATTAGAGCTAATATGTAATTTCTTGATAAGAAAGTAAACCTATTCCTTAAGGAGATGTTGTCATGGGAACTTCTTGTCATGTTACATACCTGAAAAACAATTAAGAACAGGATGAATGTAAGAGAAGTTAATCCATCTGTCCTTCATTGTAGTGTTGTCTTCTAGGTATGTGTCTGTCCAACCCACAAGGTATGACATAAAAAATATTATCCAGCCACAGCTGTAAGTGATTCCCTTTGCAAAGAATTTTCCTGAAAACACAACATCATTTTCCATTATTGTCCAAATATCACTGATGATCCTGGAAAAAAATATTTCCTTGTCTTTTCCGCTGTCACAGCTATGGCATAAGGCTCTGTCTGGTATGAGCTGCATTAGTAAACTGAGATGTCAATTTTTCAATCTTGTCTCTAGCAAAGCTCTTGTAATTGTCATCTGCAGAAAACTGTCCCTCTTCCAAGTAAGACCTGTGGAGTCAAACCTCCTTCATACTTCATTTCCTATTTTGCACTCTGTTGATTGGCTGAGCCACCTCTCCATTCGTTACTTAGCTAACTTAAGACACTTTTATATCCTGATCAGTGTATGAATGAGAGAATATTTTTGTTAGATACATGTGGGAAATAAGAGTAATCAGTCGAAAGGAGAAAGATGAGTAGAATACCATAGAAAAAAGAGGCAGAAATATTTTTTGCAGAGTAAAAGAAATGAGAATACAAAAGAAAGGAGAGGGAATTTTGAACCTAGCACAGGCTAGAAGTTGTTTGGCTTTCACCAAAAGTTAAATTGAAGACATTGGGTTTACAGAGCACAGCGAATGGACCAAGCCTGTATATGCTCAGAAATATAATGCAATTCTCCTGAAAGATTCTCACAGTTCCTGAAAAGGAAAGAACATTTCTAGTTTCCCTCTTCCTATATATTTTTTTGTGGATTATATTAGAATTTTCCTCCTGAAGTATATAAAAGGATATGTTAGTCTACATTGCCTATGATACTGGAAGTATCTGGCTTTGTAATGTTAAAATTTTATTTTGACAGATCTAGTTTCAGCTGCTTAAACACCAGTTTATTATGCAAAAAACAAAAACAGACAATAAAAATCAGAAAACTGCAACCTACAGAATGAAGCAGAAATTAACATTAAAGATTTGTGTTATATATGCAATGACAAGAATATTTAGTTCTCTATAGTATAATAGTAGAAGATTACCATGCATCTGGTTTTATATATTAAAATGTCAGTCAAAATATTTTAATGTCTTTTTTTCCTTTCATAGAAATGTCTTCTGAGGTTTTAATGAAAAAAAAGTACATACCATAGGTTCTGTGTAATGGGTACAACTTCTTCATTTAGGTTACTGGGTGTATGCACAGAGGATGCTTAGGATAATCCAAACTACAGCCCTCTACAGAATTAGCTATCTATTGTACCCCTATATTCTTAGTTTACAAACCTTCATGGCCTCCTAATTATGCTTCTCTGTAAGATTCCTAACCTCAGTGGTGAGATTTTGGACAAATGAAGTAGAGAAGCTGAGGATTATCAGGGAGTGTGAGGGAGAAATAGATGAGTGGAATCACACCCTTCCATCCCTGAGAGAAATGCAGAGGATGGGAGCTGGGTAAGGGTCAGAGGAGCCCTTAACTTTTCACCATCAGGAAGCAGGGGGTCTAAAAGATGAGGAGGAATGGAAACAGGTTCCTTCTCAGAGAGGTAAGAGTATCCCCTCCTGGCATACCTCACCATCCCAAGTGCCTTTACAGAATAGGTATGAGGCTATGGAACTCGATAATATCACCAGTCCTTAGAGTCTGCCACATGGATGGTGTGGAGCTGGGGTTGTGGGACAAAGAGAAGGAAAAAGAGGAAGGAAAAAGAGAAGAAAGACAGCTGGAGAAAGAAACAGAGGGAGAGGGCTTATCTACTTCCTTTAATAATTACGTTGGTTCATGCCTCTTATGTAGATTATACTTTTCACATGCTTTTTTCTCACAGCCAGCCTTTCTCCAGGAAATGAAGGAGAGAAGGGATTGAGCACGAGTCACCAGGAAGAGCAGGAAATAGGCTCAGAACAGTGCTGCTCCATCTCAGAGGACTGTCTCCACTCATCACCTTTCCTGTGGCAGTACTACAAGTGTTTGAGACAGAGCATGCTTAGGTCTGGTCCTCTACACCCACCTGCAATGCTGCATCCAGCTCTGGGGTCCCTGGCACAGAAAGGACATCTGCAGGTTGGAGGAGGCCATGAGGATCATTAGAAGAATGGAGCACCTCTCCTCCAAGGAAAGACTGGGAGAATTTATTTTGTTCAGTCTGAAAGAGAAGGCTTAGGCAATTTGGCTTTGGGGTGACTAAAGGTCAACCTTCCACTACCTGAAGGAAGCCTGCAAGAAAGATAGAGAGGAACTTTTTAAAAGGGCTGTGACAGGACAGGACAGGACAGGACAGGACAGGACAGGTAGTGACAGGACAAGGGCAAGTGGCTTCAACCAGAAAGAGAGTAGGTTTAGATTGGATGTTGAGAAGAACTTTACTGTGAGGGTGGTGAGGCACTGCAACAGGTTTCCTGGGAGTGTTGTGGATGCCTCATTCCTGGTGGTGTTCAAGTCCAGGCTAGATGGGCCTCTGAGAAATCTGACTGGTGAAAGGTGTTCCTCTCCATTGCACTTGGGTTGGAATGAGATGATCTCTAATATCCCTTCCAACCAGAGCCATTCTATGATTTTTCCCTCACAAAAACCTCTCAGTCTTACATGTTGCTCACATAGAAATCTAGGCCTTTATTTCACCTGCCAAAGGTAACATAAGTTTCACCTATTCACCAGGGTTTCACAACATATATCAAAAAACTGGTTTCTGTGTTACTTGTGAAACTCAAATGTAAGAAAGCACATTGCCAGAAATTATGGAGTAAGAGAAAATTTTCCTTATGGTCCTCATTAAGAAAAAAAATCAAAGGTTAAGCTATTTTTCTTTCAGAAAGTTGCTTAAAGTGTTCTGTCACTGATCATTCCAAATGCAAGAGCCTTAATGATGCTATATATTCATCTCTGTGTGAGGGCAAAAAATGATTATTCTAATTTGATGATACTAAATTCTTGGAAAATTGAGTTTGTAGGATTTTTTTTCCTTTCCAATTCATCATAAAGGATGGGAGCATAAGACTCCATAACTGAGAACTGTATTGAAAAGGTTATAATTTTCAAGTGATTATTTCTGCTTCCCTATCTAATAGCACATTTCACCATCTGTATAGATCTCATCTGATTCCTTTATCATATTTTTTCATTATATCTAGGCTTTTGTAATGCTGGATCAGTCCTACTCTGATTTATTAGTCTTCACATTTTTCTTGTGTGAAAAATGCTCGCATAGATTCTCCAATCTGAAGTATCATTGGAAGAGATAATTTGTTCAGATCTGCTGCAGAGATGAGAGGAAGATACCATGATCAGAGAATCACAGGATGGTTTGGGTGGGAAGGGATCTTTAAAAACCATCTAGTCTAACCCTCCTGCCATAGGCATCTTTCAATAGATCAGGTTGCTCAAAGCCCCATCCAACTTGACTCTCAACAATTCCAGGAAGGAAACATCCACAACTTCTCTGGGCAGTGTATTTAACTGTCCTGCTGAGAAGTCCCATGTTCAAATCTCATTGTTCAGAAAATGGTCCCTGTTTGTTTTAGTGGAACGGATGTATTAAAAAAATGCAAAATGGACAAATAATCCTGTTTGCTCTGTTATGGTCTTTTTTATTTCCAGTTAATCCAGACTATTACTATTTCTAATTCTAATTTCCTCACCAGTTCATAGGCCTCCTTGGGAACTTAAGTGCATAACTGCTCAATATCAGGTATTTTACCTGGTGATGGAAGTTTTACTGTACTTTTTCAGTTCTATATCACTTGTAGGAATTGGTTCACCAGTCAAATGTTTGGTTGTTTGGGGTTTATGTTCAGGATGTTTGTGACCACCCTCCCGCCATCTCTCTGTCATTGCTGTTCAAGGCTCTGATAGTGTTTGGATCTGTTACAAAGGATGGCATCCAATTATGTTGCTGTAGAATAATATGTGAAGGTAGAGAAGTGTAAAGCAGATGGAGGTCTCAAACCCTTGCCTTGTATCCTGAGGCAGCAGGTTACAACATGAGATGCACAAGTTTCATTAGAAATGTGCTGGGGGTGAGGAATGGAAAACTTAAAAAAAGTGCGGGATAGGAGTGTGGATGATGTGGTGTATTCACAGGATTTTGTTGTATTTAATTATTTTCAGCCTGTTAGAGAAAATATGTTTTACTTATGTTATGCAGATAGCATTTGTGCCAGAGGTAATTAGTCTATCAGAGTCTGTTGCCAGTTTTAATCAGGTTGTCAGAATCTAAATTCTCTAGAGCCATAATGTAAACAATTCACAAGCTAACAAGTACTGTGTGAAACATTGAAACATCTCCAGACATCTGTGAAGCCTTCAGTTGCAAAGCTTTCTGATTTTTTTTTTTAAATTTTCTTCTTTTTTCAAATTTAGAACTCAATTGCTTCTGCAAAATTTGATTGAAGGCTCAAACATTTTGAATTAATGTCAGTCTGTTTCAGGATCTTGACAAGTTCCTGGAAAGAGCTTATGTTTCACATTAAACTCCTGCAAAATGTGATCTTTTCATATAAGGTTTATTCACAGTTTTAGAGACAGACTCTAACAGGACAGACTTTCAATGCAGCCTTTTAATAGAATGTGAGATTTATTTTGCAACTATAGAGTGTAATGCCCAAGATTCAATATTGTAATTTCTGAATCCATAAACCTGCACCAAACTCTTTATAGTTGACATTATTTATATCCTCTCTCCCCCCCAAAAAAGATGTATTAGATTTTAGTTTTGTTTCAAGAAGTTGGCCAGTCTTGTTTCATTTACTGCCATTATTTATTAATGGAACCTTCCAGCATCTACTGACTAGTGAGTTAACCACTTTAAATGTAAAATTCAGAACTTTTGATGTTCTGCTAAACCTGTAGAGATGTTTTTATTTGCCTTGTAGAAGAAAGTTTATGCAATTTTCTCCAAGGCATAGTTCTAAGAAAATCCACTAAATTTTTCACTAAATAGTTTCACCCCTGAGAACACTATTTGGCCCTTTTTTTGGCTTTAAAACATACTTGTGGCTACCTTTTGGATCAATAATATATCTGTGGAGATCTTCAGCTTATTTTCAGCCAATTCATAACTGGGAAAATAGATGTAGTTTTCTTAATAGACAATTCCCTGCTAGATCCAGAGAATATCAATGACCCTATACAATGAGAACTATAGCAGTTTTTTATCTCTGAAGGAAGAAAAAGTGGAGACTTGCCATTGGCATATGAAGCTACATGTGTTGGGATTGCTTCCAACTGAGATGCAAGAGGCCAGAGTCAGTGTTGGAATAAATTGGCATGATGTCATTAAATAGAAATGGAGTTGTGCCCACTTATATCAGCAGTTTGAGAACATGTCCATACACCTTCTACATTTATTTATAATGGAGAGTCTTGAAAGCCAGTAAACCACAAATGACAAGCTTTAATTAAAGCACATATTTTTTGTTTCCCTGATCATCTGAATAAAGTAGATCTTTCTCCACAAATGTACATAAAAAATATTCATACATCTTTAGCAATGGCTTTCCAGGTTACCTGCTGTGTTATTGTCTGGATGAACTCCCTCTGTCTTTTGGAAGGGAAGAGTTTAGACACTTTGCCTGTAACTGTGCTCTAAAGGTGGGTATTACAATTCAGACTCCTCTCATCTTCAAGTTGCAGTGTGTATTTCAGAATGTGCCTGCTTGTAAGAGAAAATAAAGGATTTTGAACAAATCAGGCTACTATAGATGGTGGTGACTCTCAATTATCAGTGTTTAGTTTAATTTCCAAGGTGATATTGTTTTCTAATTATGTTATGCTTCCTAAATATTATGGACTTAACTAAGTTTGTCAGACTTTTCTGTGTCAAATGAGTAAAGATGTGACCTTGCTTAGGAACCTATTAATGTTCAAGGATTGGTGGATGCTTAATTAAAATATTCCCAATCCAACACTGGCTTCCAGACTGCAGAAACTAGAATGACAGTTGGCATAGGTTGGCAGTGACTTGTTTTCTCAAGAAACAGGGCAACTGACAAAGTAGATTGAACTATCTTTTTTCCCCTAGAGTTTTCCTGACAGGTAAGTTTGAGATTTGGAGAAATGCTAGGAAGATGCTGTTAGCCAGAAGTTACTTTCTTATGGTTAAAAAGGCTACTGTGTGCCAATATCATTTTTTATGCAGGAAGAAAATTATTTTCAAGACTCATTTATGTTTTGTTTCTAGCAAGGGACAAAAGTTTTGGTGGAGATCTATGAAGAAATATTGGCACTTTCTGTGACCTTCCTTTTTGAGTAGGAAACCCACTTGTGAGCAAACCTTGTGTCTCAGGAGGTGGATTTTGTTCCAGTCCTCTCAACCATCATGCAAAGTAAGTTACAATCTTATGATAGTGAATTCTTATTCAGTTCTATATTTAACTAAATAAACAAGCTTAAATTATGTAATCAGGGGAGTTTTTTTGGGCTGAAGAATTAATATTAATTCCTTTTCAGTCTTTTTTTCCTTCACAAATCTATGTCCTTTCTGAATGATGTTAAGTTTAAGGCTTTCATTCAAACTGTACTGTAAAAGGTCCATATTAGTCAACATCAAAGTCACTTTCCTATGTCATTGTAGAGAAGCATATTTCAAATAACCACACAAGTATGAACAAAGCCACTTGCAATATCTTTCCAGAGATATTTTAGTGTACACTGGAAATGATTTCCAAAGTAGGAATACTTTGTTTGAGATTAAATTGTTTGAAGGAACTGGAAGTCTGAGACTGCCATGGAAAACCTGGGGCTTAGCTGGTGAGGAAACCTGGCCCTACAGTGTGGAGTGTGGGGGTGTGATCACTTTCTGCATGGGGCCAGAGTGTTTTTAGCCCCAAGAAGGTGCATCACACTCTGAGGGTTGCCAGCAGCCTCCCAGAGATGGCTTATGAAAAATTAGTGGGACGGCGTGATCAGAAGTGTTTTGAAAGAGCAAACAGGTTTTAATTAAAGCAAAAATAACAAACTGTACAAAACAAAAGAGTAAAAGCCATGCACAGTGCAGGGAGGCCCCTTGCACCAGCTAAGACACCTCTGTTAAATATTCAATGATCTAGGAGGGGTTTTTGCCACGCTGCCCAATAGAAAATAGCTACATTCCTTGAGGAACACCTCAAGAATGGAACTGGGGCTTTTGTGCTGGAACTGAGCCAGTTATGGTGAGAAGAGCATAGAAGTTTCTGGTTCATTTTCTTTATAAATTCAAGGGTGAAACTTAAACTCTTTTCCTAATATGGGAACACCTGCTGGAGTGTGGAGGTGCAGCTGGGGAGGGGCCTCAGTCCCAGCTCAGGGGATGGAGTGTGGCTGCCAGAGTGGCTCTTAGATGATTGGAATGGAAGTTGCCATGACATTTCCTTGAGTTCACCTGGGTCTTGGGAGGGTAGATCACGTAATTATTGTTCTCGTTAATACTAATAGGATGATGGAATGGGGCATCAGTTTTGACTTCAGTTGGTATGGCAACTGGGACTTTCTCCATCAGAAAATGACCAGTGTTCCCTGGGTGGACAAAAAAAACCAAACCAAACCAAAACAAAAATTTTGTACAGCTTAAAAGACAAGGACAGTGAAAGAAGGAATAAAAGAAGGAATAAAAGTGTAAGGAGGGTACTGGTGAAACCCTCTGTCAGAAGGCCTTGTTGCAGACCCAGAAATCATCTGGTTTTCAAGGACTTCCAGAGATACTCTCAGCTAGAGACTTAAATCTTGTAAGAACCAGGAAATGTTGTTTCCAAAGTAGAGAAAACTCTGTGGTCCCTATGTGTTTATGAAGAGCTGCTCTGTTGATTTTTAAATTATTTTACTTAACAGTTCCAGTATGCAGATCTTGGCAGAGGTCATTTCAATTCTTCATTCTGCTTTATTGGAAAAGAAAATAGAACCAAGATTTTCACCCTCCCATAATGCTATCTCATTTATTTGTGTATACATAATATTATTGTGATTTTCTATCTTTCCTGAAGAAACAGTTTCACTTCAATGAATATTCATTAGATGAAGAAAATTACTTTTTAGCCATTTTTTTAGGACATCTGTACGAGGGGTGAAAACCTGAGATGTCCTTTATATTTATTTAGTAATAAAAGACTTTTTGCAGTACATAGTTCATGCAGAATACCTAATATAGCTCATTAGCACTCAGCAGTAAAGTGTCAGACCTCAATTTCTGTTGTGAAGCAAGTAAGCAGACAAACATGAACTTAGGTCTCCTTCTGCAAGTTAACTGTCCTGTCCTTTTCTCTGGAAGTGTGTTATTTCACATTTCTCTCTTCTGTGATTTGAAGATTTTTAAATCTCTCTGCTCATTTTCAGTTAAAATTCTGCAAATAAAGTGTTTAACTCCCAATCCTTTTAGGTGAGAAATTCCGAAAGATGGTTACTTTCACGTTAAGTCAAAATTAAGTTTTAGAATCTTGTTTAGTCAAAGATGAAATAAGGAAATATCAAGATATTGCATAATCTTTTGCTGCCATCCAAAGGAAGAAGAGTCACCTTCTAACCCAAAGTGAGGGTTTTTTGCACAAGGAGACTAAACAAGTTGCATGGAAGAGAAAACAGAGCTGCTGCCATTTCAGATGTACATACTGCTTAAAAACTGTCCAATATCTTAACTTATTAATGATCTGAATTTGATAATTGTATTTGATTAGTTAATGAATGGTATTTTATGTAACAAATAACAGGGCTAGTGTATGTGATTGCAAATCTAAAGAAGTCATGGTTGTTGGCAAAAGATAAAGCACGTGTGTGCTTGTGAATCTTCTGTAACAGCTGAAAACATATGGAGCTGTTTCAAGCCTCACAAGATGAAGCTTTGGCTAAGGTCGAGATTAAGCAAAACCTGAAAACTTTACAGAAAGTTCCTTTGCTAAAGGAAAGGTTGCAGATGCAGATGCTGATGCAGAACTGCCTCAGAGGTCTTATTCTAGGAGGCCTAATCAAAATTTGGTTCTATGTTTAATTCAGTAGATGTGTATACACCATTCAGAAGAAAGGTTTTGATTTTTTTTTCCCAAATAGGTAGACATCTCTTCTGTCAATGAAGATGAAGGATGTGCTGCAGTCCCTGTATTTGGAATCCTCAAAATTAAAAGGGTTGGCACTGAAATGCCCAGAACTTAAAAGCTGGTTGAATACTCAAAATGGACCTTTTGCAAGATTTTGATAATATAGATGCATTCTTGAATTAAAAACAATAATGTTTTGTAATATAGCACATAAATATAATGTGCTGAACAGTAGAAATAGGGGGGAAATATTCCTCTATTCCTTTGCTTAAAAGAAACGGAATATTGTTTTTTTGCAACCTGCTTTTTTCTCATTATTTTTGACTGTTGCTCAGCCTAATTTGAAGACTTCTAGTTGATGTATTTTGTTGGGGATCACCGGAGGAGACAGGGTAATTGAGTTACTTTCTTGAGGGAGAGATTTTCTTTGGCTAGGAATTAGATTTATGCCTTAGCAGAATATGGTAGCTTTTGATGTATCTTTGTGGTATTTGTATAGAGATGAAACTGTGTAATTTCCTTTAATCCTGCATAAAATATTAATTTTGTGCCCATCTTTCATCTTTGTAGTATACTGGATTTATGATGAAAATTTGAGTGAAAAATTCAAATGCTATGCTTGCTAGAGTACTACCTGGGTCCAAGGTAAATCTATTTCTGTTGTGACACCCTTGATTGATTGTGGCTAATTAACTGTAAACCTGTGTTTTCATTTTAATGACAAAATGTAAAAGAATTAACTGAAGCAGAAAAGAGGAGGGAGGGAGGGAGGGAGGGAGGGAGGGAGGGAGGGAGGGAGGGAGGGAGG
>VZUI01037652.1:0-50266 GCA_013401135.1 Cettia cetti | reverse complement strand
CCCTTCAGGAAGTTGTAGAGAGTGATAAGGTCACCTCTGAGTCTCCTCTTCTCCAGGCTAAACAACCCCAGTTCCCTCAGTCTTTCTTCATATGGCTTGTCTTCCAAGCCCCTCACCAGCCTTGTTGCCCTCCTCTGGACACGCTCAAGCAACTCAATGTCCCTCCTAAACAGAGGGCCCAGAACTGGACACAATACTCAAGGTGTGGCCTCACCAGTGCCGAGTACAGGGGAAGAATGACCTCCCTGCTCCTGCTGGCCACACTATTCCTGATACAGGCCAGGATGCCCTTGGCCTTCTTGGCCACCAGGGCACACTGCTGGCTCATGTTCAGCCGGTTGTCGACAAGAACCCCCAGGTCTCTTTCTGCCTGAAATTGAAAATAAAACCAATGATGGGTTGTTGCATTTAAATTTGACTGGCTGTATCTCTTAAAGTTGTTGCTTGCTCTTCACAAAAAGCTGAAAATGACACAGTCCTTAGAAGTCCTACCGCTGTGCACAGATATGTCTGATGCAGATAGAGGCTGCACATTTCCAAGTTGTGAGTGAGGCATCAAAGAAACGGCTTGCTAAATATTTGCTTTTGCATACCATTACTAAAATTATGCACATATTCTGTGAAAGACTCTTCAGTTTACAGTATTCTGTTTTATGATACCCATGAGTCTGTTCCATTTTTAGAATACGTCCTGATAACAAACACCTCATATAAGGTTCTAGTTTCCTTTTAGAATTAAATGAGTGGGTGTTGTAAAGCTCTGTCAGAGCCCAGCTCATGTTTTAGAGATTTCCACTTGGGCTGCTTTGGGCTGCCACAGCATGTGACTGCTCTTTGGCACTGTATAATAAGAGTTACTAACAGTACTTGAATTTGGACTTCTGCTTCCATTTTGTAGAACTACAGCTCCTAGTATTGGTCAATTACATGATATCCACTGTAATTTAAAAATAAATGAATGGTTGAATAAAGAGTCTAAACATAGGAAAGCTGAAAATTTTAAGCAAATGCTACCTAAAGACTCAAAAGCAAAAGGCACATATTAAAAAAAAAAATAAAAAAATTTACAGATCTCATAAAAAAAGCAGGCTGTGGTTTTCTTAAGTCCCCAATTTATACTTTGTTAGTAAATGAATTTGGCAAGACAAATGTTCCTGTTCTCACCTTCATTTCTGCTGCAGAAGAAAACGTGTCTATTACATCTCATTCCAGATAGTCTCTAACTGCTTTGCATTGAAAAATATTCGTGGGAATCCTATTTTCCTACTCAGAAAGGGATATTGGGTGTTGTGTTAGAGTCTGAAGAGATTTTTTTTCCCCTAACAACTATTCATTATCTATAATTTAGTTAATGTAGCCAGTTCCTCAAATACAGAAAATACTTGTTCCATCTCATGATAATCATGTTTGGTTTTAGTATTGGAGAGGTCCCCAACCAGGAATGAACCTACAGGTCTGTCCTCAAGTCATATAGTGACTCTGTAGTTCATAGACTTATTTTCATATTAATAGATGATTCAACTCAATAAGCATAAATTTTCAGAAGGACTGTGTTCTGATAGCCTAAAATTTTGTTTTATAGTTAAGCCTACTTTTCCTGTAAAATGAATGTCCCTTAGTGGTTGGAGAGCATTTGGTTTGCTCCTGGAGTGCACCCTCCAGTTTCATTTCATCTGGAAAGAACCTGCTTCCTTGTAATTTGTCTGCTCTGCAATGTGACCCAAAATATCGTAAGCAGGAACAACTGGGGAATTGAATTTGTTTGGGGCAGTATTGTTGACATGAGCTGAAGAGATGCATTTGTGGCAGATTATAGGTATGGCTCAAGAGTACCTTGATTATGAGCTGATTATGAGCAACTAGAAGGTACTAGTTGCTAAAAGCTGCATTTAATGTGGGAAAACATCCCAATATTGCAATTCCTGAATTTTTTTCCCTAAGTCTTCAAAAATCCCCCCACAACTGGAGTTCTTCTGAATTCCAAATTATATGGTTCTGTGTGCATGAAAATGAAGGCATTTTTCTGAATTACTAAATGGTTTTTCTTTAGAATCCAATACACATTCCAGTATTTTGAGGAATTAATTAGAAGCATTTTTTGTAGCAATTTACAAGACTAGGTTGTTTGCATAAAGTTCCCAATAAGAAATATCTACTTAACCTTTAAATTTTTATGGATGTGGCTATAATTCAGGGAATTGCACTTGTTACTTCTAGTTCAAGTTCTGTACTCTTACAAATAGGCATGGCCTTTTCAGGTTCATGTTTGAATCCTATCTTTTTTGATCACAATCCCATCCATTAAAAATCTTTGTGAGGTTACCTAGGTAGACATTGAACTGTTTTTAAACTGCACACATTTAATACTGCTTTTATTTCTGCAGCTTTCATGTGTTTTGCAACCATGTTATTGTACAATAAACAGACAAACAAACAAACAAACAAATGTTTAATGTCCCATAAGGAGTGGAATTGTAACTTGCCTCTTCCCCCAGAAGCATAAAGACCATTTGGGCAGGGGACTTAATGTGGCTAATACTTTGCTTAATGAATAGTAATAAAATTAGCTGAAAAACATGATAACACCTTTATAAACCCCCATGATCAGTAAATGTGCAGTTTTTTGAGAGGGGGTACTGCTAATTTCCATAGGAAAAGCTATCCAAGAGTTCAAATATCTGCAGAAATTTGACTAAGAGTGGAGATAATGCAAGTAAAAGGACTGTTTACAGATGGACAGTAAAGGAGCCCTAAATTCCTTGCCCAGTTTGGTTCTATGAACTTGTTCTGACTGCTGTTTAAATGTTTTGTGCTAACTGCTTCCCTCCACTCTGGTTCATCTACAACACATGGTCCCTATGTCTTCTTGAGTTAGAATGAATATATAATTTTTGGAGTTTTCATGGAAGCAGAGAAGTTCAAAGCAAAACCGACCTCACATCCTCCTCTCCCACCCACAATTGGTAGCAATCTATTCCCCAGAAAAATGCTGCTGGGTCACTGGTGGACTCCTAATATGCTGGGTAGGATAAGCTCTTCCTAGAGGAGCAGGAGAAAAAGGCAAGTCCCAGATATATCTTGCATTTTTATCCTATGCTCTGGGGTGTGGCCTCCTGAGGACATGAAGGTTTCTCTTTATTCCATGAGATGGGGGCAGCCAACAAAAAAGATCTTGATTTAAAAAGAGGCATAGACTCTACTCAGCCTTGTCCAAAGTCATGATGGTGTCACAGCACTTTCTGAGATAACAATACTTTTATTTGGTATACAGATTGTGAAACACACACACCTACATACCCTTACTTCTCCAGATGGGGTCTTGATTAAAGGTTTTTTGCTAAATGAAAAAAAAAGGCTTTGATATGTAAAGACAGAATGCAAGACTGTCGGACACTTATTAAACCTTTAAAAGTGTGTATGACAACAGTGAAACAACTGTATTCTATTTATTATACTATTTCTCATACTTATGCTGGACTAAATAAATAACTGTCAACTTCAAGCATACAAAAATCATGACTCAGATCTTTATAAATGCCATGAACTTCAAAGGGTATATTTTCTTTACCTTATGTTCTTGAGCCAGCAGAGATCACATTTTAAATCTTTTCTCCATAAATAAAAGAATAAGAATTATATATTTATTATTTTGTCTTTAAATGATTTAACTCAACACTTCCCGTCACCAAATAATATGACACTTGATGAAATCTTCAGGGTTTGTAGTACTTTAAGGAACTGTAGTTTTTCAGTACTGCAGATTTGTTACCACTATAATATTCTATGCTGAATAATAAAACTGAGGGACTGTTGCAAAACACAGCTTTTATTTTATCTGCCTTCCCTTTTGCTGCCTTGCAGCAAGGAAAGTGTGTTGGTGCATCATTCAGAATGAAAACTGTAAATCCACTTTTCAGGCACCTGGGGGGGTCTGTTATGTGCTCTGACCCAAACCAAAGAATTGTTTTGAAATTAGCCTCAAGCTCTCATGTCAGATCTCCCAGAGTTTTGTCAGGAGCCTAATCCTGGCTGCCACTTTCTCCTTATATCCTGAGTTCTGGGAGGCAAGTGAATGGTAAGCAACTTTCTCTCTTTCCATAGGGAGAAAACAAGAATAAAGACCCCAACCTGAGAAACATAAATGAGGTACATGGCCCAGAAACGAAATATATAATGCAACTGACAGAAAGCTTATTTAAAATTTTGTATTATTATTATTAATTAAAATGCTTTAGAATCTTGCATTTTGGCATATTTTATCAACTTCTGTTTTGAAGGGAAGAGAGCTCAAGCATTGTTTTCAGCTTGCTTTACTCAAATCCCAATCGACAGAGCACTGTGTTTGTCTCCAGTATTCAAGCCATTAAAAATCACTGGAATGTTATTCCATCTTCCTATACTTGCTCTTTTTTGTCTCATAGGTTGAAGCTCCATCTCAGTTTTAATTTTGCATATGACATAAAGTGAAGCTGGCATTTCTTAATCATTTTTGAAAAAGGTCATATGAAATTGTCTCACACCTCATGAAAACCTTTGTTGCACTGTTAGATAAATGGTGTTTCTACCAACAAAACCAACTTTTTAGTAACTCTTCCTTTATTCAGTTTCATAAACAGCATTCATTCCTATTTAAATTTTTTATTTTATTTCACAAGGATTTGTGACAAGATTATTTTGGCTTTAGGCCAAAGAAGCGCAGACTCCAAATTTTGCCTTCAGGGCTGTTTTTTCAAAGTCTCTTCCTCATTGAAATAAATCAGCAGTGACTGACACTATTTTGGTTTTCAATTTGGATTTTCATTTGAGTTACTGCAGACTTGTGGGTCTGGATGTGATACTAGCAATTGTTTATTGTTTTGAGGATTTATTGTTTTGAGTTGTGCTGGGCCATCTCATGGTGAGTGAAAAGACCTACTTTGGACCTATACCTGGAGCATTTGTAGGCAAAAAAGTGCTTATGCCTCTTATGCTCAGTATGAGAGCAAATGGTCTCAAGTTGTACCAAGGGAGGTTCAGGTATTAGGAAAAAATTATTCACAAAAGGGTTGTCAGGCATTGCAACAGACTCCCCAGTGAAATGGTGGAGTCACGATCCCTGGAACTGTTCAAAGAAAGTGTGGATACAGCACTTGAGGACATGATCAGTGCTAAACATAGTGCTGGTGTGTTGCCAGTGATGGTGGGACTTTTGGACAAAGTTTATTAGAGAAGCCTTCTGTAGAGCCATGAGGTGCAGAAAGGACCCCTTGTGTTCTAAACTCCTTGTCAGAGAGAAGCCTGGGGCCAGCTGAATCCAATCTTAGCTTCAGACTGTCAAGAGCTAAGTAACTATGTCCTGCAAGATTAAAGAAGGCAAATCACATATATTAATATAAAATGAATTATTTGTTATGACAAATGATTAGACAAAAGGTCTTAAACAGAATCATTTACTACATGGTTTAAAATCTAAAACTACTAGAAGCATATGCTATAGAGCACTATATTGAAGAAATTCTATCACAGGAATTATATTGGAGCTAGCAAAGAGAAACAATTATTAAGAACAGATTGATGTAACTCACCTACATCAATGCTTGTGGACTGACCTCTTTCACTCAGTGTCAAGGAGAATCCTTGAGGGGTGTTCCCACATCAAGGGAAGAAACTTCACGCACAGTCCAAGAAGGAATATGTTAGAGGCATTTACTGTATGAAAGTGGACTGATCTTTTATAGTGTGGAAAGATAAGACTGCCAGTCATGTATCTTCAAGTCAATTTAGCAGCTTATCTGCCAAATCTTTGCCTTACTATCAGTGTGTTAATTCGAGGCTGATGAGTCAAACTGGCTTTAGCATAATTCAACAGCAAAGCAGCACATTTCCTCTCAACCCACCACTGATAGATTCCACAATACTACATTATTTGAGTTATTGACCACGTTCCAAAGGTGGGTGAGAGTCCTGCTACCTGGTGCTAGGTTGTTGGTTGCACTTGAAGACCTCAGAGGTCTTTTCCTACCTTAAGGGTTCTATACAACAGGGCCACATACCTGTGGAGATTTCACTATTTAAACTAGAAGCTACTTTATGCATTAATTCTGCAATTTGCAGTTTTCAACCTTTTCATTCACCCAACAAACCATTCTGACAATGGTTTGTTTTACTTTTTGTGTAGGTTAGGCCAATATTTCTTGATCAAAGATAGAGTTTTCTTTCAAGCTGGTAGCATAAAATTTCATAGCAGTCTCATTTAACTGTAAATATTGAAGAATTCTTTTTAATATAATTATAAGACTTGTATGTATAAAAATCCACTATCATATATAATATTTTTATATTTTTATACCAGTATTTTTTGTGCTGGTATTTTTTTATACCTGCAATTGTTGAGTAATTTCGTACGTAAAATATGTGAGTCGTTCTATTCAAGCTAGTTGTATCTTTCCAGTCCTGATGAATGATCTGTTTGTCAAACTCTATCAGAGTATTCTGGTAAAAGGAGGTTTTTCCACACTGATTGCTAGAATCAGGGAAGAAGTTACAGGGAGGGCAGAAATTATGAAGGATGAAACAGATTTCTTTAGCTGACCTGTTATGTTTCAATGTCTAGCAATTGATGTGATATGATCTGATACTATTTTTTATGAATTTTCAGAAACGGAAAGAGAAATAATATATTATTGTAATATTTGTATATTTTTTCAGTTACTCGTAGCTCAGTCTCAGAATAGCCCTAACATTTATGTTGAGTCTTAACAGGTAAGTATCTTATCCAGTTTAGCTGATTTTTTAATGTAGATTTTTTTCTCCTGACAGCCACATGTGTTGACAATATGTTCTAATCATAAAAGAAGTTTTAACAGGCCTAAGCTAAAAGCCAGCATTTTAATTAATTTTGGGGGACCAACTGTAAAAAAATGACAGTAACTTCAGTAGTTTTAGAATATTTAGAGCATTTCTGAACACAGACTTTGTAAAAAAGACTGAATCTTCAGAAAACTACATTTTCTACAATATATGGTAACTGATTGCATTGCTCATTATCATAATAGTCAGCTACTTTGTCATTACGTATCTATGAGCTTGTAGAAAGTGTGTATTCCACGACGACAAAAACATTTGAATCTTGTGTATGCAACATAGATTGAAAAGAGTGAAAGAGCATGGAGTGAAAAACTGCACTGCAGAATGAGTTGGGCTTTAAATACATGAATAGGTCTGCTTGAAATATCAACTGTCAGACTTGGTTTGCCAAAGTTTAATGTTACAATAGATCAGTTTGCTGACAGATTGTCTTATTATGGCTAGTATTACCAGTCTTAAAGAGCATACTACCACAAAAACCTTATTAAGGAAGAATAAGTTTTTAAAATTTTGTCACTCTTAAGTCTTGATGCAAGATTCATGCACCTTGCTCGTTGTCTACATTTGTGCAAGAAGCATTAAGAGAATTGGTCCTTGCATAGGATGGGCCATGGTGTTGTGCTTCTACTGGAAAGAGTGTTATCTAATAATGCTCCTTTAAGGCTCTTTACAATCTACCAATTTGATATGGGAAACAGGTAGTCAGGCAATTTTGTAATGCTCCAATATATTTTAAAATTACCCAGATTTGCAGTTTAAATATCTTCATTTAACCATCCATTAAAACAGTGTTGTTTTTACTTCAGCAGTACTGAGACTCCCAGACAGATGCTTTCACTCTATTTTGGGATACATAATCAAAACATCATCTCTGCCATAAACAGAAACATATTTGTGGTCCTTAATTTTCCATTAATGAAGAAACATACAATTTCTTTCAAATGAAGAATGCCCAAATTAGATCCAAGAAGAAAATGAAAGCATGCAGAAAAAGAAAGCATGCTAAAAATAAATGTTACGACTAATGATTTGCTGAATCATCTAAAATACAATGTATTAATTCACAGTGTTATAGTTTTAATGGGTATTAATAGCTTTATCTGTCAGTCACCAGTCACATTCTGCTGTGACTTTTATGTGTGATCTATGAATGAATGCAAACACTAACAGCCTGATAGATGTCTGAACTACAAGTAATAGCAATAGTTTATCTAATCAGAATTGATGTTTTAAATACCTGCTTCATAAAATTGCTGTGGTTGTCCAGCTACTACTTTCAGATACCGTTTCACTGGGATGAAACTTGAGGGACATATGAAGGAGGAAAGCATCTGCTTTGAAGGAATTAATTTAGGAATTGCTTCATGTAATTACTATTCTGTGCTAACATTTTTAAGCTATCAGGAATGGCTTCAGAGATATTCCATGCAGTTTTATAAACAGTTTTTGAATAACTTTTTTTTCCAAATTAAGAATTTTAAGAAAGATGGCATTATCGGTTACTTAGCCCATCTTTCATAGGAAAAACATTATCCAAAAAAACCCATGGCTTATAAACATGAAACAATATGGTACTCAAGTCTGTTATTGACCAGAATTCACTTGTGATTAGGAAATCACCTGATTTCCTGACTAATACAAACAGGTTTAGCTGTTGCTGTATAACTCTTTCTGTTCTGAGTAACCTTCTCATATTTGGCACACTGAATGCTGCTATATGCATACTGTTTGCAGGGGTTAAGTTCTTCTGAGTTTCCAGAATGAGTTTTGAAGCAGACCTGTATATTGGGCTGTTGTGGTTTGAGCCCAGCTGGAAATCAAGCGCTACACACCTCTCACTCCATCCCTTTTCTCTATGTCTAACCTAGTGGAACGGAGAGGAGACTCAAAGTAAAAATTTTTTGCTGAGATAAAAAATGAAATTTAAGTAAAATACAGCAATAATGGTTAATTATAATATTAATGTAAAGGCAAAACTAAGTGATACACATGCAGTTGCTCCCCACCCACTGACTGATGCCAGACCCTCTCCTTGAACCTAGATCAGCTCCCCTCCTGGGTAACTCCCCCCAGTTTATGTACTGGGCAGGATGCTCTTTGGTGTGGAGTATCCTTTCAGTCGGTTCAGGTCACCTGTCCCAGATATGCTCGCTCTCAGTTTTCTTTGAGCACCTCTTCACTGTCAGAGCATGAGACTTAGCAAAAAACCAAAACATCAGTGTTATCAAGAGTATTCTCATTCCGAATCCAAAGCACCATTCTCATTCCAATTCCAAAACATAGCAGGGTAACAACTACTGTGAAGAAACCAATTCTACCCTGAAACCAGGTTAGGACTGACAGCTGTGTAACTCTTAAGGGATGTTAAAAAAAAAAAAAAAAAAAAAAAAAAAAAAAAGGTAGTAAATTTATAATTAACTTAGAATTTTTAAGTGCATCTGTAATATATTTGTGTCGGAGGCACTGAAAAGAAAAACAAAGAAGACAGGCAACTTCATCTTAGGAGAGAGGTAATTTAGGGTTTTGGGAACCCTCAGAATGCAGCTTACATTTAAGGGGAAAAAAAAGCCACAGAAGCAACTAAAAATTCATTGCTTTGATTTCTGGCTTTTTTAACAGTTTAAACTATAGCCTGATGAAAAATTGGAGCTACACACAAACCAACAAAATGAGATGGCATTCAATGAAAAAAAAAAAAAAAAAGGGATTATTGAGGCTAACTTGTATCAAAAGCAACTGACTGATTTTGCTAAAAAAGAAATAGAATTTTTTATGCATTACCTAGGGAAACTGTTGATAAATATGGCACAGGTTCATTCAAGAAGCAATAAAGTTAGAAAAATGAGGGAATGGGCAAAGTTGAAGCAACAGTTGATCAGGTAGAAATATTATTGTTATGGACTAAATTACTAAATGAATTTTGGGGATTGGGATCTGATCTATTTGCAGTAACAGGGTATTAATATTATTGTAGCAGGATGGGGAATAGGTTATGAAATTCTCTGGATAATACTGTTCTGCTGACTTGAAGAAAGACAAACTCAGAACAGGTTCTCACCTGAAGACGTTTTAAGGTAATCAGGTTACAGAGGGAGTATTTCATACAAATGGGCTTGACTCATACAAGCTCATACAAGAGCTTGACTTTCTTTGTTCAACAAAATAAAGCTGGAAAATATTCTATAAATACTCACTGTGTGAATGCAGAGAAGGGAGAGGTATTTAACCAGAAAAACCCCAGTCATGACAGTGTGGAAGCATATTGGTATGTGCTGGCTATTATTAATTATAATAGAACAACTGAAAATTATATAAAGGAAGACTCGAAGTAGCTTTCCAACAGAATGTTCTTTTCAAACATCTAGATTGTTTTTAAGACAATTTGAACACTATTTGAGGTATGACATGCTATGGTATGAAGGCTGGCTAGGGGTTTCCCCAAATGGCTTCTCACTACCCTGTTCTCAATACGTTGACTGCACAAATTTGTTTACTCTCTAAGGCTATTCCTTCCAGTCTTATCCAATAGATTTATGATGTTAATGTAGACTGAAGTTTATGACTAACAGTAGTATGTGACACTCAATGGTTCAGTACAGTGATGAAGGTTGTTTGGTCTCATAGCATGTCTTACTTTTTATTAGCCATTTCAGCTAACCTCATAAAAGATGTAACATCTCTATACAAACTTTTCCTCTCCTTCCTAAACTCAAGGATTGCAAAACCTACTTATATAAATGTATGTTTACTCTGCAGTTGTATTTTGAAGCATGAGAAAACCTACAAAGCTAATGGTCATGCCATGATTTGATTTGTCAGTAAATAAAATTTGGTTTTGTGTTCTCAGTCTGGTGAAAGCCATGAACACTAAGCACATTGCAAATTTTTCAAAAATATACTCAGCTATGGTGCACTACTTACTGTAATTAATGCTCTCCTGCCAGTGTGGAAATCCCCAAGTTCCTCAAAGATAGCACTAAATGTTTCTAATTCTGTCTGGCAGCTCAATAATATTTTTTGAGCCTGAGATCTAATTAAAATATGTGTGCTCTTTGATATGAAGTAGATCAAAGTTAAATTTGGTATTCTCAGCAACCACTTTTTTTCTCTCTCCAAATGCACTCTTCTACTGTCTGAAACTCCTTTGCAGAAGTTCAGCAGACTGTTACCTTCTCTGAAGATTTTTTTCTGCATCATTTGAAGTCTCTGACTTTGATAGGCTCAGTGGAATAGATATTATGTATGCACTGGGATTTAAACATAGATAGAGTAAGAAACAGGATGAAGCATATCCACAGCTAATTTAAATCAGCAGTGAAACACTGCAGTTCAAGCGATTAATAAGTGCTGAAGCTATTGCCTAATGGTTTTTACATAGGAAAACTCATGCACGCTGATAAGAAATCTTTTCCATTTAGAAGAACTGAATGAAGGATAATATAGGTGAAAGTGTGCTTAAATAACCTGAGATGCTTGGTCATTACTTCTAGCAGCTGGGAGAACTATTCAGAGAGAAATTTTCAAAGCATCCAACTGTGGGAAATGCTGTCCTTTGCCTGAAAACCCATTTCAGCCTTCAGTATTGTTGAAAATATTGATGTTTGAATGAATCAAGATCTCTTTTTTCTTATCATGGCTACTAGATATGATCTGTATTAGACTTTATTTAGGCATTGTGAAAGTTATTTTCTGCCTAGTTTAAAATAGAGTAGAACAGGCAGATAGGGAAATAGTTGTATTTTACTGTTCATTTCAATGAGGAGTTTTTCCAAAGTACATGCCAAATAGGACATCTGATTAAAGAAAAAGTTAATTAATTAACTAAAATGTCTATATCCTGGGCATTGGATATGAAGAGAAGATAAAGATAGTATTCATACTAAATTCTTCTTTTTCCAGTATTCCTGTTGCTAAGTTAGGCATCTAGCAGGAAGTGATACTCCCTGGCATGTGAGGGTCATGGTACTTTGAACACAATTTCAGTTTCAAAAGCAGTAGAATCCCAGATGTGTGCTTTTTGTTTGCAGAAACAAAACAAAAGCATGTGACAAGATCCCACACCCCAGATTATTCTCAAGTGGTAGGTCTAGTGATCAATCTTTTTACTCTTATCAGGGGCATTATTTCTACACACCTTTTCAGTTAGAAACTACAACTAGTTCCAATATCTTCGTAAGTTTCAGAGTATCCATGTATAGATGAATCTGTCTTCTTTCTTCTTACCCTTTTCTTTACCACCTCACCCTTGAGAAAAAGAGTTTCCAAGAGTCAAACTCAGCACTATATGTCAGCCTTTAGAGAATTACTGACTGTTGGACAAGGCCAGATTTGCCACACTGCCTGAGGTCAGCTCCACGTGCTGTACATACATGAAAACAGTGAATTTGTAGCAGTTTTGCATGTTTGGTCTGATTTTTTGTAATTCTATATTGGCTGAAAACCAAGCAAAGGCTGATCTTTCCATTGCTACCATACTCCAGCAAGGAAAAACAACTTTTTGGAGCAGTTGAAAGCTATGACTTCCACTAACAGGTTCATCCTAAGCAAGTTAGATACAACCTGAATGCTGCAGTATTTGGTGCTGCAGTAGCTCATTTACAGATGCTCTGCTGCTTAGTGTAGTCCATAATCACAAGTAGAATGACAAGGCAGTGCACAGAATCTGAGGCAGGGATTAGCAAAATCATGTTGTGTGCCATAAAAGAAAGGTTAACCTTTCCTTGGCAAATGCTGAGGGGAGAGATGTTTGTTAAGACTCTCCTCTCATTTGTTTTGTGTCTATTATGGTCCCCTCACGTCAGTCAAAACTTAAAACTCTGATTCCCTGCTGAATATGGAGATCTGAGTGTGCAGAAGAAGATCAGTCCCTGTGACACCTAATGCCACAAAAATATGGGTGCTTTTTTTTTGTTCCATTGTGTTTATTTTCTTACCTATTATGTAGGAATTTAGGGCTTCAAAATCTAAGAAGCTTTGGTGTTTGATGTGTCTGGATTGCTCTTTTAACCTTGATTAGTTATAGGAGATGCAGATAGCTTGTAGCAGCTCCTGAGATTGAGGAGACTTCAGCCACCACGTGTCTTCTGGCACTTCTGCGCCAGTTGGGTGTCTGTTCTTCAAGACAGAGCCCAGGCTGGTCAGGACCCATCAGACTGAGCCCTTGATTGAAAACAAATTCATGTACTTGTCTTAAATACATTGATGAAGAGGAAGAATGGACTCAACAGTCCACCAGTGTCTTTAATGGATTGCTTAATCCTCAGCAAGTTTAACTGCTTGCAAACATTTTACTCATTCAGTCATTACCTGGGAAAACTACCCAAGCAATGTCATGAACACAGACCAGTGGCATCCCTTAGGGGTCCATACGGGGACCAGTGCTATTTAGTATTTTCATCAACAACGTAGATGAAAGGTTTGTGCGCACCCTCAGGAAGTTTGTTGATGACACCAAACTGCGTGGTGCTACTCACACACCTGAAGGAGGGTCCAGACGGTCCTGGACAAGCTTAAGAATTGGGGACATGGGAATTTCATGATGTTTAATAATATCAGGTGCAAAGTGCTGCACGTGGATCAGGGCGACTCCCAGTATGAACAAAGGCTGGGGAGGAACAGATTGAGATAACACCTGCTAAGAAGAACTTGGGGGTGCTGGTGGGTGAGAGGCTGGACATGACCCAGCCTTGGGCACTCACAGCCCAGAAAACCAAACGTGTCCTGGGCTGCATCCAAAGCAGTGTGGGCAGCAGGGCCAGGGAGGGGATTCTGCCCCTTTGCACTGGTGAGACCAAACCTGGTATGCTGCATCCAGTCCTGGGGTTCCCAGAACAGGAAGGACGTCTGTAACACTGTTCTTTTACAATTTTTCTAAGCTTTCTGAAATGTTTACATATTTGGAGTCAGATTCTCAGAGTTCTCACACACTTTCATGTGAAAAAAAGAATGAGTACCTAATGTTCTCCTGTTGTTGACATTCCTCTCTTGGCAAGGAGAAACTTGACAGACTTCTAGTTTGACCAGTGTGGTTAGAGAGGTGGCAACCTCATCCTCCAATCCCTGGTCATTGTCCAAAATCTATATAAACTGAAGTAACAAAATAAATGTCCCTTTTTCTGCTTCCTTTACTGACCTGACGGTGTGCGTGTGTTCATTGTGTGTCCTGTAATGACAGACATTAGCCTATTGCACCATGTTCAGAGGAGAACACCAAGATGATTAGAGGGATGAAACATATCCTACAATGACAGGCTGAGAGAATGGGGATTGTTCAGCCAGGAGAAGGTTTTGGTAAGACCTACTTGAAGTACCTGAAGGGAGCCTACAAGAAAGCCAGAGAGACTTTTCAAAAGAGCATGCAGAATAAGGGGGAACTGAAAGAGAGTAGGTATAGATTAGATATTAGGAAAGAAATCTTTACTGTGAGGGTTGTGAGGCACTGGAACAGGTTTCCAAGAGAAGCTGTGGATGCCCCATCCCTGGGAGTGTTCAAGAGTAGGTTGGTTGGGGCTCTGAGCAACACCATAATGGAAGATGTCCCTGCCCATAGCAACAGGGTTGAAAATAGATGAACTTTAAGATCTCTTCCAACTCAAACCATTTTATGATTCTATGAAAATTTGTAAGTAGCAGCACTGGTCAGGATCCAGAAAGGCTGGAAACCAGCTGAAATATGAGCTCATGGAGATGTATTCTTAACTTTACTTTCAACATCAGATGTACAAGTTCTTTGATTCTAAGGCCTATGAAAAATTACTTATTTCAGTGTTGTGGATTCAATTACAAATGATTCAAAGCCAGAGACTAAACCATTTTGAAGAGATACTTAATTATAAGGTGGTAATTACCTTGAAGCAGAACCTGAGTTTAGATGATATATTGCTGCCAAAGTAATTAACTTGGTAGAAGTGAGAACCATTAAATCTTCACTGCAGGAACTTGGTGCCAAATTCTCCATGGCTCTTACAGGAAACAACAGCAGCATTCAAAGAAACCCAGTGTCTTCTTTCCACAGTGTAGTTCATGTCAAAATATTCAGAACAGAGTCTTAAGGCTCAGAGAGATGCTTTTTAAGACTGTTCTCTCATTCACTATTGCACTATTTTTTAATTTTTTTTCTTTCAGAAGCACCATATGCACTTCTCAGAGAAATGGGAAGAGAAGTGTGGCCTGTGGTAAAGCATTAATTAATAGGGGGTGAAGACGAGGAAATAAGCAGAACAAATTAGTTGTAGTAAAACAATTTTTTTGTCCCTCTGAGTCTCGTAGGTGTTCGGAAAGATGCCACACAGAATTTATTTCAGTAAGAAATCATTGTCTAGCTTCAACAATGTGTCTAAAAAGCATTAGAATTTAGACTGAGGTGCTCCCATCTGAGTGAATACCAAATCCACCCATAAACCCTAACAGCTGTAGACATGTTAAGTCTGTATGACTGCACATACTATTCAGGATTATTTGCTGGCTTGCTTTACATTGGTTTTAAAAACTCAGACACATGTAACATGTTGTAACATGTTTAGTCAATGTATATTTCATCACATAATAAACCAGTGACAGACAAATCAGTGAAGTTCTGAGAAAAGTGAGGGTTATGGGGGATTGATTTTTGTTTTGTTTTGGGGTTGTTTGGTTGGCGGCTGAGGAGGGAAGATACGTGTGGGGTTTTTTTATCCCTAAGAAACATGTCATATTGAGATGAAATACAAGATGATTTCATTCCTTGAATTCTTTGCCGCAACTTGACAGTGGTAGAGTAAGTTTCTCTTTTTCTTTCTCTGCTTTTTCTAGATAGAAGGAATTACCTTTCAGAACACAAAACAAGTTCATGTCTTTCATATCCTCCTATCTCTCCAATGTAGTATCAATAATGTGTTTGTTACATGAGTTTTGTTTTATTGAGAGCAATTTTACTTGGCAAATAATAGTAATAAGGTTACCAACTGTTTCCAAGTACAACTTCTTTCTCTCTACCCTACATTTTATTTTACAGTATTTGTGTGCAACATGACAAGCCTCCTTACTTTCTACATTTCTACTGAACGCTGCTGTTGACTCCTCATCAACTCCAAAATTGTACCTGCACCATTTTTGTGGAACATACAGAATGGTTGCAGACATAAAAAAGTTCTGCTTTCTTAACAAGAAGCCCACGTACCCTACAATCTAGCCTGCAGTTAAGGTGCAGATTTAGTTTCTCTGGGATTTCAAGCACTCAAAAATTATGAAAGAAGTCCAATTTTGCCAGCTTGTTCTACTTCACTCAACAGTGGGACATTAACTTCTTCAGATGATAATTGATGTGTGTTCACATTAATGAGGATGGAAAATAGTATCTGTAAAACCAGAAATTTTTCTATTCTTACATATCTCATCTTACTAAACAGAAAAATAATGCATTTAAATTCTAAGTAATGTTGCCAAACTTTAGTCTGAATATTGGCATACCCTACAACCCCAATTGTTTTAAATCCTGCTTAGACTTTCTGCAGTTTTGTTCTCAAATATCTTAAAGGTACTACTAAAGCAAAGTTTCAGCAAGGTGTTTATGAATGGCTGAAACAAAAACCCTCTTTTAAACTTGAAATGTAAGCTATTAATTAAAGCTGAGTAAGTAAGGACAGAGAAAAATAGCCAACCTGTACCACCACAGTGGAGTCATGTTGTAATTCACTTCTTCATATTATGCTTTCAGGAGGCTCATTCTAACCACACTGAAATCACTACAACTCAGTTTCTCATGGCTGCTTCTGAGTTATACAAATACAGGGACAGAGAACCAAAGTAATTTATAGGGGCTCCAGAAGAATTTCATCAAATATATATTTTCTTGAATTTTGCTTGTGGTGCTATCTTGGCCTCCTTTTGCTTTGCAAGTTGAGTCTCTTTATGTGTAGCCTCAATTTTTAATTCATAATATGGTGAAAACTTTGATCACCACCCCCACATAAATACTGTTTTACACAAATTATTTTTTATTTATGTCTTACATAAATAATTTAACATTATTTTTCTGAATGAAAATAAGAATACAATGAATGATATTTAAAATTGAGGATACTAACAATATTCAGTTGTTATATGGGATCATTATATGTCTTCTAAAGAAAGTTTTTTCTTCCACAGAAAGGTTTTAGGGTTCTATGATAAGCAAATTTATAAAGACTTTCTCTCAAAACAAATAAGCTAAATTTATCTTGGGGTTTTTTGCCCTATCAATAATGGATTGCTTTTATTTTGAATACACACTTAATTCAAGATATTTCAAATTTGGAGGTAAAAAGTATGTGAGGATAAGCTTGTATCTTGCAGAATGCAAGCTTAGTAAGGGAGAGGTGTCTGTCTTCTGCTTGTTAAGTATAATTAAGTTTAGAGTCATGAATTTTCAGAGTACTGTTCCTTGCAAATAATATAGTATTCAGTTTGTTGTGGAAAGTTACACAAATTATTATGTGAACAAAAAAGTACAGATTAGCATAGATGGTCAGCACCCATAATTAATGCCTCTCCATCTGTGATAGAAAAGGTGTATCTATATGACATTGTGTAAATGAAGGATAGGAGACCATAACAAATTGCTATCTTCTTTCTCTTGGGGCTACCTCTTTTAATTTATGTTATAATCAAATATGGTCCAATAATTTCTTCAAGCTTGGATGGTCTCTAGCCACTGTCATTCTAAATGCTGTAACAGATCTGATAGAGATTACTGAGTTTTAGCCAGAGTTTGGACTTCTAATAACCTACATGTTTTCTAGTGATCATCCTTGGGACCTGAGTTTAGAAAACCAGCTAGTTCCTAAACACTATTTATCAGCTGCTCCTTCATTTTTTCTTCTTTACTAATAGCTCACAAGCATAGCCCTTCTAGTCATTATCCCATATAGATTTCAGAAAATCACTTGAAACAGATGCTAGTTCTCAGGAATTTAGAGAATGTGAACTTGAAGGTGTATCTTTTCCTTATATTTTTAGCTTCAAGTTTGCGAAATAAATATATGTATAAAGGTTTTGTTGCCTCTATTTACACAGAGAAGTTGATGAATAGCTGTACAACCATATTAGTGAATGAGGAGGAAAAAGAGGCGTGTGATTGTACCAACTTACTTGAGACTAGAATTGAATCTGGAAAAACATCTCTGTGACAGATGTTTGACATCAGGGATTGGAACAGTAGCTCAGTTCCCATGTCTGAACTCCTGACACAATACCACCTTTAGCTTTGGCCACCTTATCTCTCACCCATAAGCTGGAGTAAAAGTCTCAAATAATTTGTGATTTGCTGTCAATCCAGGGGTACCTACACATACTGCTGAGTTCTGCTGCTTTTCCCTGCAATGCTCATGCCAAGGACTCATTGAGAATTTGTATGGCTCTATTTATGTACATGAAAACCCCCATGATATTCCTACATTTCAAGACAGAGAAAATATTTTTGCAGCTCCCTGGAGCCTTGAAAGCCAGTGATTGCAGTTGGAAGCAGAGCTGCCACAATGGTTATTTACAGACAATGTGTGGGAGAGTGGCTTCGTGCAGCAATTGTGTTATTTCTATTAATAAAATATACCTACTGAACAAGGAAACACATTTTCAGTAAAAAAAGTATTTTTAAGTCCATGGCAAGTTTGTGATGCAGAGAGCTGATTCCTTCCTACTCCCAGATAACTGATGTTACATTTACACAAAACTGCTGCAAGAACTGTGTTTCAGAAGGGAAGAAAACTAGCTAAGAAAACTACCTAAAAAACACATACCTATGTTAAATACAGGAATTACTGATTAAATCAGAGTATATGAGTATTTCATGCCCAGAATATACTGCTGGAAACATCTGAGTGGATCAAGCCCTTTGCAAGGGGACCTTGAGCTGGCCAGAGCATGGAGGCAAAACATTCCCATGTTCCCATGAGGTGAGACAAGTCTTGGAGACTGCAAAATGCTCTGTCCAGTAAGCAGCCTTTCAGGAGAACACAAAAGACTTAGCTGGACAAAATAACTTGTAGAAGCAAAGGAAAAAAATTCTTGGAATTAGATCATGTTTAGTCAATTGCACTCAAACAAAGAGCAATAACTTCAAACATTTTCATAACTGAAATATTTATAACAAAATTATCATAAACTCATAAGCACAAAGTCCAAATGAGTATTGGTTCTGATATAGAGACACTTATAAAGAGTCAGGTCATTTTAATGTTTGTGTCCATCAAGGCTTATGGTCTACCTCTCATTTTGTTTGTGGTCTCTGCTCTAGGACGAGCAGCCTGTTGGTTCTCTGTGCACTTAGCATAAAAATCAACAAAGGATGAGGAATATCCTGCCCACTCAGAAAATTAAAACCCACTTTGTTTGATTACTTTCATTGAAATATCAATATTTTGAAATTTTTTTGTTATATTAGTACAGAGACAATTTTTATTTTCAAATGTTAAAACCCCAGTGTCATTAAAATGTTATCCTTGCACAAAACTCTACAGGGTTTTGTGCAAGCCTTTGTTTTCCACTAAGTCATTTATATATGTAATTTGGAGACCCCCATTTGGAATGCAACCAGCTCTGGAGTCCCCAGCATAGGAAGGACAAGGACCTGCTGGACAGAATCTAGAGGAGGACCACCAAGCTGAGGAGAGGAATGGAGCACCTCTCCTGTGAGGAAAGGTTAAGAGCATTGGGATTGTTCAACCTAGAGAAGAGAAGGTTTTGCTGAGACCTAATTGTTGTCTTCCAGTACCTGAAGGGAGCCTGCAAGAAAGCCGGAGAGGGACTTTTTAAAAGAATTTGTAGAGACAGGATAAGGGGGAATCTGGGGGGCTTCAAACTGAAAGAAGGCAGGCTTAGATTAGATACTAGGAAAAAGTGTTTACTTTGAGATGGAGTGGAAGGTGTTCCTGCTCTTGGCAGAGAGGGTTGAAAGTAGAAAATCTTTACGGTCCCTTCCAACCCAGGACATACTTTGATTCAACGGTCTTCAGCAGCAAGCATTCACCATCTTGCACTTTCTGTCTTCAGTTATTGACTGCTAGTAAGCCTGCTGCTTAGTCTCTTAGCTCAGCTACTTCTTGACTTTCAGTCCAGGGTTATCTCATGAGTAATTAAATGAACTAGCAAACAGGAGCACTTGTGGCATAAATTTTCAAGGAACATGTATTCCCCCTTAGAATTAATCTCAATGGGGTTGAGCAAAACATTCCTTCTAGTCTGTGTCTGTATTACAGCTCCTGGTAAGCCAGAGTTTCTTTCTGTTAGTGCCTCTGTTGTTGTGACACTCTCATATTTTCACTTCTACTTTCACTACATCCTTTCACTTCTTCCTCCTGCCCAACCAGCACCTGCAAGCCTGTTGCTTTTTGAGCTACTATTGGTAATTCTTTATATACCTTACACTTTCTGTCTGTAAGAAACAAAGCTCTGCACTTGAGTCTTTACCTGTGAAGACACAAGACAGTAGGTCTAACACTACAGTGAAATAATAAAAGGGCAGTGAACAGCCAAAGTGGTTGTAACTTTTAGGGTTTAGAACTAAATAAAGCAGTAAACTTTGAATTTCTTAGAGCAGTCCTCAGTATATGGTGTTTTTCACATGTCCAGAGCTTTCTTCAATACAGTTTACCACTGAATGCATTCTTCTAAAATACTATTTTCTATTGATTCTTGCAGCGTTTGCTGTATGCTCCCTTGGAAAAAAAAAAGAAGTGTTTCAGTAATTGATGGCAGATTATTACATCTAGAAAAATTACATGTTCAAGGTGGTTATGGCAACCACATATCCTGGAACACTTGCACAGTGAAATTTTATCCATCATATGACCTGGAATACGTAAGGACAAATCTTCTATAAATCCACTGTATATATCATCTATTTCGATGTATTTATTCCATGGCTTTTTAAGTACTACTTGCCCAGCTAGGTCATGTAAACTGCAGAGTAGTATACAGGAAAGTCAAGAGATCTGCATGTTGATCTGGACGAACAATTACAAATCTTCACATATTTAATCAATGTGCAGCAATGTGAACTATATGGTATTACATTTTAGATAGTAAATAAGCAAAAAGTTGTTCCCATATTACAACATAATTTTGTGCCCAGTGCCATGATTCAGTGAAATAGAAGTCTAGAATGTCACTGTATATTACACTGATTAAAAATGTGAAAGAAACCCCAACAATAACATGACCTGCAGTCAAAAAGGGAAGACAAAGTAAACCTTCAAAGTTACATTGAAATAATAATAGTAGTAGTAGTAGTAGTAATAATAATAATAATAATAATAATAATAATAATAATAATAATAATAATAATAATATAATTACTACTAATAGTAATTTTTAGTAGTTATTTTTAGGCATAGAGAATAACAAAGGATTGGGGAAAAGAAAGTAAGGAGAAAAGACAGCATGTTTTTTTGCACTTTGTGCTATTTTAAGTTGAAAATATATTCACAGCTACAGAAAATATCTACCAAGAAAAACACATTGGAGCATGAGATTTTTTTTTCTAAATTCAGTATTGAAATATATTACTTACTTGATGCACGTTTGTTCTCAAGGTACTCTTTTTTTTTTAAGCACATTTTTACCTAGCCTTGGAAAGTTCTTGTTTCTTAACTAGTCTCACTGCCTCTGTTACCTCCAACAAGATACATATAAAAATGATTGTGTAACTTATTGTTTTCCAACTGAATAGTTGAATGAAAAAGGGCTGAATTTTAATCCTGAGAACTTTTGTTGTATTTAGCTTTAGTTCTTCTTATTGTAAAAATAAAAGAGGCAACTAGATACATCCTATTGCAGCTGAAATCAGTTTTTCTCATTCAGAAGTGCTACTGAAAAAATAAGTCCTTTCACAGCATTACATAAATAGTGTTATTCACTTGTCTTTATGAAATAAGAAATGTGCAGTTTCACTGGTGCATCTTCAAAGTCCTTATAGCTGCAGGCAGACTAAACAGCACTATTGCTTTTGAACTCACCTGTTTTCCTTAGATATCATCTAGTTGTTACTTTTGATCTTACATTTTGGTGCTGCAGAGTTTGATGTCATTTGAGGGATGTAGGGCCAAGTACTCTCCTCTACTTGACAGAAAAGTCTAAAAATCTTTGAGTTTTCAGGTCTCAAATGCTGAAGTTTATTTTGCACAAATATCTGCAAAAGTCTGGATTTGCATACAAAAGCATATGTAAAATGCATGAGAAATTTAAATGGCTTAATACTTTTTTCATAATGAAAATAATACCATTCTCAAGGTTAAAATGATGCAAAACTTAATTTAGTTTATGGCCAATCAAAATCAGAGTAGGATAATAAGCAATAAGAATTAATCTAAGCTCTCGTGCTTCCCATCTCTCTCTTCTTCCTGAGCTCAACTTCACTCACAATTTCTCTACCTTCTGCCCTGAAACAATGACCCAGGGGAATGGGGAGCATAGTAATTTCATAAATCTGTATCTCTGTCTTTTCTTCCCCTGCTCCAGTGTGAGGTTCCACCCACAAGACACCACAGGTGTCTGCTTCATTAACTTCTCCAAAGTGAATCCTTCTGATAACAAACATTTCTTTGTGAACTTTCTGCATGAGTCCTTTCCATGGCATATAGTCTTTAAGGAACTAATGGCTCCTGTGGATATCTGATCCACCATGGAATTCAGAGGGCTGCAGTGGCACAGCCTGCCTCACCATGGTCTTTATCTCAGGCTGCACAGGAATCTCAGCTCCAGCATCTGGTGTACCTCCTCCACCCCACTTCTGCACTGACCTTGATGTCTGCAGAGCACTTGCTCTCACATGTTCTCACTCCTTTCTTTCAGCCCCATTGCTACTCAGTGGTTTTAAACTTTTGTTAAATAACTTATTGCAGAGGCACGACCATTGCTGCTGATGGAATTGCCCTGGTCAGAAGCAGGTCCATTCTGTGGCTGGCTAGAACTCTCTGTGTTATACATGGGGGCAATTCTGACATCTTCTCCCATAATACTTCCCTGTAGCATCCCACAACAAAAACTTTGCCACACATCACAATGCGAGCTGTTAGGACATTTTCAGAACATACATCAAAACATTCTCTATGATTATATTCATAAAGTCTCACAGAGTAAAATCATCCAAGGTGATTTTGTATCCTGAGGCATGGAACTAGTAAAGTATTTTGCTTTCTGTATGTTTTTTAAGGAAGATGATTGTGCATAAGACAAAGGGCTCTGCACAGTAGTATGATGTTTCTCAAAACTCTCTTCCCATGTCATTTCTTAGATACCACTTCTTACAGTGAACATGGGAAATGATAGAATATATGAATACAAGGAAAGGTCATAGACCTGAGCATCCAAATATTGCTCTTCTGAAGCATAATTTTGCATAAGGCCACTCTTGGAAATAGCCTTTTCGAATGTGAAGTTGAATTTTTCCCTTTCTGCTGTAATAAATTCTAATGCTAGTCCTGTATTTATGGTGCTTATGTGTACTGAGTGATCAATACAGTAGATACTGCAGAGATAATCTTAATGGGAAAGATAAGAGTAAACCATCAAAATGTTTAAATGTGTCTCCACATTTTGACAAGTTAGATTAGTGTAGTGGAAAACAGTCAGAGTGATCATATTAAAAAAGTCTGTTGTTTGTTTTTCTTTCCCTAAGGAAAATGAAAGGCATCAGCCTTCATCTTGAGTATGATTTGTGATTACTGCAATGCAAAAGAATAAGTGGAAAGCTGTTACTACCTCCCTGTTCCCAAGTCTTCTTGAGGAGGATTGTTACTGACAGCATTTGGAGCCAGAAGGACACTGAATGGATGACAGAGAAAAGAGACAGATATTAGAAAATTATGTTCAAGAATAAGCTCTACTATCAATGAGATATTAGCTAGACATATCTAGCTAATACAGTTTAGACTATTCAACTGTTAAAAGATAAATTGTACTGACAATGGATTCCTAACATCACGTGTGCTGTTTTCTTCCCCCCATACCTTTTCAGTCTTTATCCAGCTCTCTTCCACTTGAAATTCTAGATTTTTTGTTTGTCCTGACCTTAATTTTAGGCAGTCACTTGGACAAGTCAGGCTTTCCATTGGTTAAAAAGAAAAAAAAAAAAATAAAAAAATCCTCCAGAGTGAAATTTTAACTATCCTTTGTTTCTTTTCCCTAATTCTCTTCTGACCCATTCATACTATAGGTCAGGATTTTACTTTTCTTTAAAATTTAACCCTGGGTCTAGGTTGAGACAAAGGGCAGAGGACTAAAAAATGCCAGAAGAAACAAAATGCGCCTCATAGAAGAGCTTTACCAGCATTCCCAGTTTTTATTTGGAAGATAGGTGTTTTCTGTATAAGGGTGATACTCCAGCTTTCATCCGAGGAACTCTCAATGTCTGAACAGACAAGGGTCCCTATATCTGGTATTATATTCATCTTAAGTGAAATGTCAGTTTGAAAGATTCAAAACTGTTGACATTTACAGTATTTTTTTCCATACATTTTTACACTTTCCACTATATTCTGGTGAATTTCTGCTATCTCCTTAAAAAATATGGCTCCAACACTTCCTTTCAGCTTTGTTTCCCAGTTACAGGAAGAGTTACCACAGCAAGAATTCTTGATACTTGGAAGATATTCTGCAGAATTGGCTGCAAACTCTTATGAAGGTATAGCACAAACTGACAAGGGAAAAAAATAACTGTGCAACAGGTGCAAGCATTTCACTTTCTGAAATCTTTTTAAAACTAAACTGTTTAAAAAGAGGGTTTGATGGTCCAAATCCTGCATAAAAGAGAGAGAAAGAAAAATGAAAGCTGGGGACAGGATCTCTAATTTTCATGTGATTGCAGTTGCTGAAAGCCTTATATCCCAGGAGATAGAGCATTAAAAAAAACAATCTGTCAGTTAGATCTGTATGTACAGGGGAAGAGAAGCATCACTGGGAAGGCAGATGAGTCAAAATGCTGCTCAAACTCCTGAAGGTTTGTTCTCTTAAAGGGTTTAATCAGATTCTTAACAGGTAGGTCCTTCTTCCTGAGGGGCACTAGATGCCAATTTCAAATAAAGTATATATTAGGAATAAAAAAATTTCATCATTCAATTTTTATTTTTGTTTTGTGGCAGTTGTCCAGCAACTTTTTTTAAAGTAAAATGACAGATAAGAAGAAACAAAGAAGAGTAATTGAGAAGGAGCTCTTATTTCTTCAAAATGGTACTTTAACAAAAATATGCCAGTGACATCTGTCAGGGCAACTTTCCCTGTCCTTCTGTCACACTGACCTCCCATCACACATGGCTTTCTGTCTTCACTTAATTTTGTTCAGAAACATAAGATTTCCCTCATCAGCTGCACTGATTTGTGCACTACATCACAGAAAACAGCAAGACAGTGGTTGGGACAAAGTTTCTGCTGGTGTATTTCCTTGCTGTCTTGCTTTGAGGGCAAGACCCTGCTGAGAAGGAGTTGAGCCTCTGTAACTGTCACAATGCACTGAAGCTTCCCTGATTTATTTAATTTTTATAAGCCAACTGGAATCACAGGAGACATGCCACCTTTATTCTGCAAAGGTCTGAGAACACTTGGTAATGTAACATGAGTACAGAAGAAAGACTAACGTGATAATTTCATGACATTACTAGAAATTTGACAAATGTGATTGCGGGTTTGTGTAAGAGAGGAGTGGTCTCAAGGGCATCATAGGAGAAGTCATGCTCCAAAATGACCAAAAATACATGATGAATGCAGGATCAGCAATGCTGAAGAAAAGGTTAATTTGAAAATTATACCTGAGCTGTTTTCTGCATTTCGGAATCCAAGTGGAATTCAGGGACACTGCATGAATCTCAGGCAAAAAGCAAGGGATGCCACACAGCAGACTGGAAGCTTCCTTGTTTGAAGATTTTGGAATACTTTTAATAATTCTGGTAAGTCAAAGCAGAGAATTTGGTTGATGTTTCAGGCAGATGAAGAAGGGCACAGTTTTTTTGCAAGGTTAATTGCTTTTGTGGCTCACTGAAGAAGTGAGATGTGATTCTTGCTCTAAGAGTAGTTTCAAAAATAATAGACTAAGTTAAAGCCAAGACTTTCATTTACAGTGAGGAAGTTTCCTGCTTCACTCCATAAAGCCAAAAAGGAACAGCGATTTCATTTTGAGTTATTGCAGGGAAATGCTTAAAAAATTTCTTTTGTTACAACTGAACTAAAACTGCAACATTTTTATTTTGTTATATGAGAAACAGAAAGAAATTAGATTACAGATATTTTAATTAATCTGACTTGGTATTTTTAAAGCCTGGAAGCAATCTGTTTGTATTTACATCATCCAATTATAGTTACAGAAAATAAAGGCTAATAATAGTTCTTGAAGCCATGCACCAAATGTCCAGGAGGGAGATGGACTCAGGACCCTGACATCAGTTTAAGGAAAAGATGCAGAATTAAGCCTATTAAGATATAAATAAAAGGGAATAAAATGTTTAAGACAAACAAAATAATTTTTCTTAATACAGAGCATCTCCGCTTACCGTGGATCCAACAGTGACAGTCTTGGCTGCTGAACAGTCTTTAGTGGAAAATAGTTGATAGGCACTTCTGATGTTTGTATCAGGGCCCACTGGCTGATAGAAATATCCAAAAATTGACTTACAGTCTTGGGACAAAGCAGTAAATCTAGTAGAAATTTTTGCAGGAGTAAAAAAGCAAGAAATAACTAAAAAATACTTGCTGAACAGTTTCCTTGGATTTAAACGTGTTATTTGAGATTTAATTCTGCCAAAGCCTTGAATTGGGAAGGCTATGTCAAGTTAATCAGGGTCAATAAACTATTGGCGAAATATATATGTGCTTGTTTTATTACTCTTTTCAGTTAATTGGTAGCTAATTAGCAAATTATCTTCATCCGCAAGAAGAGTAAAAAAAAATTATATCTGAAATATTCATCTCGATAAAACTGTGAACTTTGTCTTTCATAGTCTGTGACTTGTTAGTACCTTATAATTTTTACCACCCTTTCACATGTAATTGGGATTTTTTTTTTTTTTTTTTTGCTGTGAAAAATTCTTGGTCCTTTTACTATTTGCAAGCAGCTGATGAGAAGTATTCATTACTGGAAGTGAATTTTAGTTGAGGTTTTTGGAGCATAGAAATAGACATCTGCTGTTGTTGGCATCAGCATTGTTCTTCAAAGTAATTCCCTTCAGCAAATAATGATATTCAAATGTTTAAACTGAATGTTCAACAGCCACAAACAAGTTTCCAGTAAATTAATTGCCTAAAAGGAAATAAATATTTTCTTCAGTGTTTAAATGGACAATCAAAGAAATATTGTATGCATTAAGAAATTCTTTTGTGTTGCAATGGTTAAGGCAATAGTCCACATCAGTATTTGAATTACAGATTTTAATAGTGAATGATGAAGTCAGATTATTTCTGCTTATGTGGTACAGTATTTATTAAAGAAAATATATTCCTCCATCTTCATGGATAAGGCCATTGAGATTAAACCATAGGGGATAGGCATAAAAGAAACAAAGTTATCAAGGCAGTGGCGTACAAATCAATTAGAACAAACTTTATAGTGGTTTGAGAGGATGAGAGAAATAATTGCTCCACAACAAAATAATGAAAATAATGTATCATGCACGATATATAAAACCCCAAACATTTTAGTTTACCTATTTGTTGAGATATTTACTTCCTATGGAATACAAAAGATAGACTGCTGAAAGATTAATTTGGGAGATAAATATTATTCTTTTGTTATGTTTTCAGATTTGAACTAGTATTTCCTCAGAGATAAAGAAAAAAATGGGTTTTTAGCAGCACACTGACTTGCTGAATAGATGGAAAAATTAAAAGTAGAACTATAGAAATTATTCTTTGTTCCCTTCTTAATTGCAAAAAAATTATGCTGCACAGGTAAAATAACAATAATAATAATAAAAATCATATATTTTATCACTGAGGTTCAACATACATATTCTCAGGTAAACCACATCCATACCTGATCAACAGGCATTTAATTTTTGTCTGATCAATCAATTAGATTGATAGTTAAAACCTAACTAGGAAAGCAGTATGCAAACCTTGAACAGCCCAAGAATCAATTTTAAGAAATATATAAATTATTTTAGTATGTGTTTGAGTTTGCATTGATAATTTCTGGATGTCAATTTACTCATAATAGAATTTTTTTTCTGTTTTTTTGATGGTGAAGTGTGGATTTTGTTGGAGGGTTTGGTAGGTTTTGTTGAGTTTTGGGTTTCTTTTGTTTTTACTTGTGCCTTTTTTTTGTTATGATTGATGTTGCATCCAGAAGCTGTAGTATTCAGTAGTCAGTAGTCAGGTTAAACTGAAATTTATTTGCACTATGCCAAGGCATTTCTTTTTGAGAGATATTGTCTATATCTGTACAAAACTGCTTTTATATTGTTAAACACAAGGTGAAACCCAGTAATTTCTGCTGTCACCATATATACAGGGAGAGATACAAACCCAATCTTCTCTTCATAACTTCTTAGGTAGCCACAGGCATGGTGGGCATCCTCAGGCTCAGGAATCCTGAGAAACACTCAGGGAACTAAAAGACTGGGCTCTAAACATAGAGAGAGTAAACTCCTCTCAAAGAAAAATTAAGGAAACTTTGCTGTTTCCTCAGGTATCTACCTGTAAATTCTATGCTACTTGTTACCTTGCTATGTTTTTTCCTGCCTGGTTATGATAGAGTTATTTCTGAAAGAAAAAAAAAATGTGTCAGTGTGCTATAGTTGTCATATTGCTGTCAGAAAAAAAGTTGTTTAATATAACCTTGCCAAAGAGAAGTATTCATAAGCATAATATGAAAACTCCCAAGCAAGCATTTCTTAATTATATTATGATGCCACAGTTAGAAAATATATCAAATAGACAAAATAGCTTAATATATTAACCAGAATAAGAAGTTTAATTCCATGACACAATTTAGACAAAAAAAAAAAAAAATCCTTTTGTTAGGATTTTATAGCATAAAATATGTAACATAGATAATTCTATTAGAAGATAGTAACTTAATATTTCCCTGATTAGCAAGCATCCCAGACATAGCAATGTAACAACATAGTAGCAAAAGTAATATTTTTAATTTCCTTGTTAACTAAAAAGAAGGTCACCTTAACCTTTCTTGATAATAGGATAACTACAATAGAGGACAATACAACTCACTTGCCCTGACTCAGAAAATGCAGGTATGAAATTGCATGAGCTTGGCTGGCAGAAGGGAATGGGAATTTTTGGGCATTAGAATAGATGAGCTTAGTGTTTAGGCTGTGAGAAAACAGCTGTACTTGTTATAACAAACTTGTGTGTGTGTAGTGCTAAGAGCTGGGCTGGGAGACACTAGAGAATAGAGAACAACCATTCCGTTTAGCCATTATTGTGTGTTACATTCATATTTGAAGAAAGAACCTGACTATATTCAAAAGTGGAAGGAAAAAATATCCACAAAATTTTGGTAAAGTAATCTTTTTTAAATACTCTCTTAAGTGTTTCCAATAGATATCATCAGAATATTGGTATCTATAAAATGCTGATACCATTTTTTTTAACGTTTTCAATGAAAAAAAAGCAGGCATTACTTGTACATTTTCCAGATACCCAGAAGATGTAAATGTCAAACTTTTTTTAAAAAAAATTGTGCAATTCTATGACCAAAAGGTTTCTATAGAACACATATGATTTCCCAAGAGTTCGTTCATCCATCATATTCAGAGGCAAAACTGAGTCAATTAAAGCTTAATTGAACATCTAGTTTTTACTGAGCATGAATCTCAATACTGTTGAGAAGAAAAACTGCAGCAATTACAGAACTCTAAAAATTGAAAATGAACATTGACTTCTTTCTTCTCATTTTCCTCTTTTCTGTAAATTCCAGAAGTGCTTGTTTTTCTTAATTTTGTGAACACTTTGATACAAAAATTTAATGTACTGTGTGAGTTGTATATGATTGGTGTGCAGTTTCCAAATAGATAAATTATGTTTAACATGTTTCAGTAATTGCAGCTTTAATAAGCCTCAGCTGCATCTATAAAGAAAGAATAGAAAAAAAAAGTAGCTTGAGAAAATATATCAAATGAACATGGATGTAATGGAATGCTGAACCAAACAATCAAGGACACTTGGCAAAATAACCAAGGTAAAGCCAGAATATGAGGAACAAACAAGGCCAACTCATCAGTCTAGGTAAAGAGTAATTCCAGCAGTGGATGATGGAAACCACCAGCCCAAGAGACGCACTAACTCAAAAGAAGAAGAAACTGGCCATGTGGACTTATTAGCATAAATGAGAGAATAATTTACGAATAGAAGATAGAATATTAACTAATGAGGGAACTATGTAAGTTATAGCCAATACACATTAATGCCTTTATTTGCTAAATCATAAATAGTCAAGTTCAGATAATTGCCATGCTAGCTTTGTGGATTTGTCAACTAGAAATGTGTTCTGCACAGAACTCTAAATAAACCAAATACCTTGAATCTCCCTGTGGATTTTTCTCTTGCACACGGAGTGAAAGAATCCATTTCAGGGCAAAAAAACCATGGCAGTTCTGTGTGTTTTCAGGCAAGAGGTTTTGAAGTAAGGCCTACAAAGTATCATTTCAGTGTCAAAATGACTTTATATACAGAGCAATAAAAATTTTAGGACTGGGAAATCTTCACATATGAACTTCAAAACAAGAAACTTCAAACTGATGAAGTGCAAAAGGAAGACTGACTAAAGAAAATTCTTAATTTAAAGCTCAGTGTGTAATTGCTCATAACACAGTTGTTTGCTAAATTATTTTTGTCTTCCATGCTGATATCTTTACAATCCAAAAAAACCAAAATGAGAGCAACTGGGAAACTGCTGACTGACTAGAATCACTTTGGATTTTTTTCTGTAAGGGGGCTTTGTACCTTCAGCTGCTGATGAACTTCAAGGGAAGAGAGGATGCTTAGGACTATAGTAATTTTTTTTTTTTTTCATGATGTTAATAGAATCTGCAAAACCTGGTGTGAAGTGAAAGGGAAGATTGGGAGGAAAATGGTGCACTAGTTATCAACCAGATCTTTTTTTTTATACTGTAGTATTAGATAATGTGTGCACACTTCTGGAACACATAGTAATTTTCTCAACAGGAAAAGAGGTTGCTGAAGTAAAAACATGAACAGCCGCTGCAGGGAAACCAAAGCTTCTGACCATGTATTTCTTTGCATTATTTTTTTACTTTGTTATTGTGTTTTCTCCTTTCAATGACTTAGCTGGAGTCAGACTTACTCGTTGCTCTCCTAACCTCAGCCAAATCTAAAGATCCCACAGTTCTGTCCTAAGAAAATCAGTTCTGGTTTCTGATAGCCTTTGAACATGGAGCTGAACACACTTTCTGTGACTCAGTCACCGCCACCAGTATACCAAAGTCTATTGAGTCATGAGAATGAACTTGCTAAAGTTTGTCTCCTGATAAAGCCCAATTGCCTTTTGCTTTGGAGAGGAAGCAGAGGCAAGAGGGAAGGGTGGGGAGAAAGGAAAGAAGAGAAACAGGAGTCAAGGTGATTGAAAATAACACCTTGAAGTAAAAAGAAGAAAAAGCTTTTTTTTGCTCCTAGGTGACTCTCCTTACAAACTGTTCCTTCATTTTCTTGTCTCTTCTGTTATTTTTTCAAGCATTATAGGATCCTTTCTTCTCAACCCACTTCCTATTTCAGAAAGAGTGCGGTTTCTACAGGTTCTGTGTGAGAACCTATGTTGGTTCTGTGTTGTTTTCCTTCTTTCCCAGTAGGACTGCCATGATATTTTACATAAACAGAAGGACAAAACTTATTTGTGAAAATGTAGAAACCTCTCTGCAGAATATTTTCTTCCAGATCTAGGTAGATGAGGGCAGAAATATGTTAGCATCACAAATCTGCTCATTAAAACAGGATACATGACTAACAAAAGTACATGACAAAAAGTTGCATTAAACTCACAATGATTTATATATAAGCTAAAGTGTTCTTAAGTCTGGGGATGTTAACATGAGAGCTACTTGAAACTTTGAAATTAATGAAGGATTTTTTAAATGTAAATTAAAATATTTATACACATAAAGGCTTATCCTTCGCTGAAAAAAAAAATTGAAAACTCCAAACAACTCCTAAAAGAAGCAGACACCTACAAAACCAGGAAATTTGAAAACTGTGCATACAGAGGTAATCTTTGGTAGGGTTGCTTGTAAAAAAAAGTATAAAATCTGTATAAAATCTTATTCTAACAAGGTTGCATCATCTCTATCATTTCTGGGTATGTTTGTGGTGTCTAAAAGAAATGGCTCATCTGCCAGCAGCAAAATCAGTAAGAGCATCACATTAACCTCTCTAATAGTCAGAGGTACTGCAGGATATCAAGGCAGTGTAGCTAATAACATCTGAAAAATGAAAGTCTTCCCAAAGTCAGTGATGGAAAACTCTTATTTACATTATTTTTAAATAAAGCATCAGTTTCCTACTGTTTTATAGCCTAGTTACTGAGCACCTTAACCTGCAGGCACATTACTATGCTAACAAGTCCAGTAATAACTGTCAGTTCTGAAAATTATCTTCTTGTTCCTACTGAAAGTTTTCAGATTTTATAAGTTCCTTGGCAGATTATTCTCATGAATAGGTATTGTTACTTTCTTCTTAAAGGAATACACAGGTTTGGATTTTTTTTTTTTTTTTTTTTTTTTGTGAATTGTTGGTAACTTGTATTTAAAACTTGAAATTCCTTCATCAAAGTTTTCAGAACTTTTGTTTTAAATAAGAACCTGTTACTCTCTTTCCTTTAAAGTAAACTATTCACTAGATAATTTTTTCTTCTATAGATGAAGGAGAAGGAGGTAATTTGAAAGGGATTGTCTAAAAAACTTTATAACTATGCATAAAATTGAAGACTTGGTTCTTTTCTATTTGAATTTGTAACAGATGTAATCTGTAACTAAACAGATTTTAAAAACAGCAATATTTTTTCAGTATGTTTACAACTTGAAATATAGTTAATGATTATTAGTGAGAATAGTTTAATACAACTTTGTCTCCTAATTTTCATTCTAAGAGTGAGAAAGATGAGTCTAAATAGAACACAAGACTAATTCTCAGAAAATCTGGGTGGGTCTTTTCTTAATGTCTTTTGTCATCAACTGAAAAAATTATTTATTTATTAAAAATAAAATTACTTTGAATTTGCAAGACAGTGGATTACAACATCAGTTCAAGTTACATTGATTTGCAGTTCAGCAGTGAAATATAAGAAAAATCAAAGAGTATAATTGCATAAATGTTCAGAAAAAAATGATTTAGATTAATATTTTTAACATTCAACAGCATTATATTTAGGCAGATTTTGACTGAGAAATCACAAACTGTCAGAGTTTGGATTACTTGCTGTAGAATCCTCAAAATTTGGCCTTTTGAATTAGTATTTGAGCATGAATACTAATGCTAAGTATGGATAGTTATATGAAAATCAGAAGAAATTATTACAATTTTTAAAAAATTTTCTTCCAAATTTGAAGCAAACTATAGGAAAATAAAAGCACTCTGTTTGGGGCTTTTTGTTAGTTTTTTTCTGTTTATGTTTGGAGAATAGTGTATCACAGCTAAATATTATGAGACAGGTTGAATACAGAAAATATGTAACAGAGAGTTAGAGTATACTGCCCCAGATGTAGAAAAACAATCTCCTGGAAAATGTATTTGAAGTGTTACAGTAATTTAATGAAGTTCTTGACAGCCCCCGCAATCTACATGTCTGAGTGGTTCTCATTTAGCATAATACTGGCCACATGCTGCAAGAATTGCTGAAGCTTGTGTCCCTCATGGCATCCTATGTCACCTTATATTTAGGAGATGGATGATCCTGTTCTTTTATACTGCTCCCCAAAAAATAAAGTTCTGGAACTGCAACCTTAAATGAAATATGCCATCCAGTAGATGAAGCCCTAAATTTAGTGTTTTACCTGAGACCAACTGAGATGATAGGATAAGAAAAGATCCATGCAGCTTTTGTATGTCCTAAAGAGAATAATTCCTTGTCCTTGAGGATAAACACTACGTCTGTGGTAATATGACAGGCATGGAGATTGTTGAAGCTACAGATAAAAAGAAGCACAGAGCATTCTGGCAGATGATGCATTACCTAGGAAGAGAGAATGGAGAGTCAATAAAATCCCTTCCCCATCTGAGAGTGGGCAAAAGGCTCAGTACTTCTGCTGCATCCTCTCAGTTCCTCCTGAACAGTCTCTTTGCCAGCTCCTTTTCAAATCTCATCAGATCAACATACCCCACACTAAGGCAGGTATTTTTATGAGTATTTTACACTTAAAAATAGTGACAGCAGACAAAATTAACAATCTGCATTCTGTAGTACTAGTACACCAGAGGCCTAGAAAAGGAGAAAACAGATGGCGCAGAAAAATATATACAGGGCGGTAGGGGTTGGGGCGGAAAGATGAAAGAACTATGATAGGAGGATGAGCGAAGAAATAGTGTCAGCTAGATCTTGAGGTTCTAGATTTTGGTAAGAATGGTGGAATTGAGGAATGGTATCATAAAATGAATAAGTAAGGAAAAGATACTTTGGAGCTGACTGACATTCTTCATGAACAGTGGGTAAGAAGGATAAGGCAAGAAGAGTAGCATTAGAAAACCGTAATTTAGCAAATCAGTTAATTAACCATATATTTTTGAGATAAGCTTATTGTTTATATTTACTTAGAGTGAAGGAAAACAATTACAAAAAGAAATTTAAGTCACTTGATCTTAGAAGTATGGGAAAAGTATTTGATAATGGCTGAAGGGCAGCTCCCCATCCCAGGACAATTTGTGAGCTAACATTTTCCCACTTCTTACATGATATTAGAGAATTACCTTTTGAAAAAAATGTGTGCAACATGGAAAAATTCTTTTATTCTACTGGAACCAATCAACAACATCTACATATTTTTTCTAACAAAATTTTATTAAAATTTCAGAAGGAAAGAAATAGCTGTTTCCAAAAAAAACTACCAACAATTTCAGTTTTTAGTTGAGGAATTTGTTATTCCTTATAGTAATAAAAGTGAATATAGAATACATATGTTAAAAAGTCTTGTAATGGTAGTGATACATGTGTGATATATCTAACAGACATGAAAGATTAGAGCTTAGCAGGCTCAAATTCTAAATTATTTTTAAGAAAATAAGCATTGAAATTACTAAACACCAGTAGCAGTGATCCAAATCCCAAACTTAAAAAAAATGAATGGAATAAAATAATGCATGCTTTAGTATTCAGAATGTATGAAATATGACAAAACATGTTGCATTTTTAACCCTGGAAACAGCTGATATTAATATTAGAGAAAAAAGTTATTAAACTATAGAAGATAATAGAGCAAAGATACTAAATGGGAATAACAATAAAGGCACAGTGGTAATCCTGAATGCTAAAAGTGATCACTAAAATACATCAAGAAGGCCTATTGCAATGAGAAGGTAACTACTTTTTAAAGCTAGAACTTAAGCTAGTACTGATTTTAATTTAAGTGTATGAACTTGATTGACTATGCAAATTATCAGTGCAGAAATAAATGTTTAACTAAGTCCAATTATCTTTTCATGTTACTATCCTATACATCTGGCAGTCTAAGATTAGTTAAAATCCCAGGAGCTGTACAATAAATATGGTGAAGTGTTTCAAAGTTCCGAATCTGATCCGCTTTCCTGTGCTTAATCAGGCAGGTAGTACACTCATGAGTTAACTTGGAGGGAACAAACAAAAAGGGTATTTTGTGAGGGGGTTGTTCTAAAATAGGAGAAACACTGGGATGTAATTATCATGGAAACTGGAGGCAAACACAGTAGTTTCACTTGAGGCAATAGGTTAGAGATATCTGAAGTTAGCATAAATTACATCTTCAGTTAACAGACTGGATGGAGTTAACTTCCCACTTGAAACTCAACCCACAGTAACTACTAGGGAAAATTGCTGAGTCTTCACACTACCTTGCTTTTCAGGATACTCTATCTCTGGACAAACTTTCTTGCATAAGTAATGTTAAAGCTGTTTTATGTTCTGTCATCAGAGACTTAGTTTAGGTTAAAATTTATTATTACTTTCAAGATATGATCTGAGTAATAAAATGTAGTCACATTTGCTGTGGCTATTAACCCTTTCTCCACATAGTTAATCTTTAAATATTGAAAAAGGAGCTTAATAGCTTCACCCAAAAATGAGAAATAAAATATGCATTGAAGGCAGATACGACACTCATGCTAATCCCATTCCTTTATCTCCCACCATGCTTTCGTTGAGGACACTTTCATGAGTTTAAAAATGCGTTGGTGGATAAACTGGCAAACTTGCTAAGCAAGCTTTTAGTTCATGACTCATACAAAAGGAAGAGGTTAAATGACTGCAAAGTTTTTTTCTTTCTAAAGGTTAATACAGTGTCCCTTGGGTTATGGCTCACCATGATTTGGCTTTTGATTTTTTATACTATGTTGTACAGGTCTCCAAGAGAAGTGTGGCCCTTAATTGGAAGTATTCAATGTGAGGTTAGAATGGCTTAGTGTCTAAAATCTCAAAGAACTAGCGAGCAGGGGAGATTAATAAGAACTGAATATTCACCTGCAACAAGATTCAAAGTTATGTGGTTTTGCCTAGTTCAATCATATAAATATTATTCCTGACCATATATCAGTCCTTAAAATTTTGGTCTATGATGAAATTTTTGCTGGTTTTGAATTTTAATTTTCTCTTGTTTCTTTATTTCTGATTTCCTGCTATGTTATTGACAGTAAGCATAATAAAGTGATATTTTTCTTTTGATGGTTAGTTGGGGTTTTTTGTCACCAAACAACTGAACAACTTATATTTCATTCTTGTAATTGTAGCTGGAGTAGAACACATTCTACCAGAAACTTCATTTCTACAAAATGATTGAAGACTGTAACCATTTCCAAGTAAAAAAAGCAATTAGCCTTTGAGAGATTTATAGACAAGATTGGACACAACTCACTGCAGAAATGAAAAAAGTGGTGCACATATACGTAGCAGATCAATGTCTGCTATCTTGCCATAATGTATTGGACTGCACTATTCCTTACCATGTTTGTTCTGAAAGTCAGTAAAAAGTCTTAAAAGAAGGTAAGAGACAACAGAAATATTCCTCTCCTGCTCCTTATTTTTCTTGTGCCACATGTTATTAGCAACATCTGGAATAGATGGTACTTTTTATGCCCTTCACACTAGACAGAAGAATGAGAACCAACTACTTCCCCAAATGTAAAGGTAAAATCTGTGTTAATATACACCAAGAAGCAGGTTTAGCACCCAAAAGAGATATGTAAGAGATATGTTTTTCCTAAAAATGTGGAATTTTTCCTCTGAGTAAAAATATTGGCATTGTTCATAACAGAATGTGCCATTAAAAAAGTTACATTTAATCTTTAATTGTAGCTATAATCCATGAGGATATGACAATTATTCTAAAATACATCTGAAAAACAATTTTCAGCTATTTCCATATGGTTGATTTCTGCATTATTCAGTAAAATGGGAAGATTGTTAGTCCTTACTCTAAGGAGACAATCAGCCCTTATATACATGGGGTTGTAAAATATATAGATACACCAACTGAAGAACAAACATGAGGTTTATTTTAATATCACCTGAATAACTGTAGAGTTCAAGGATAAGTATAGGCTTTGCTACAAACAGAAATGTCATCATCCACTGATTATTCTAGAGGAGATTAAAAAATATGCCAAAACAAGAAAATTATCTTCAAAAAGTAAATTTGAATAAAGGTCAGCCCAGTAAAGCAGAATTCAGTTTAATGACTGCTATACTTAGAAAAGCATCTGTTCTCCAATAGCACATATGGTAGAATGAAGGAGAGAAAATGTTTGCTTTTGCTTAGTGTTTTTAGTTATATAGGTGTGATATATTTATTCTCTTCTTCCAGTCTAGTTCTGTAAAGCATGTCACCTATTTTTGTTTCCAAGTTGAAATCTATAATAGGCTATGCTGGGAGATGAAGGTTACCTTTCGTTGTTTTCGAGGTGAAATAAGTTGGCAACCACACTCTAGAGGCAATAATACCTGCTTTGTAACAGATACTGGATTACCAGATCACCTGAAAACATTATTTCATTGTAAGAAGCATCGTAATTCAGAAGCAAACTTCTCAGGGAGCCATCATGCCAAATAATGTGAGACGGACCTCGAAGTTGTGTGCCTATGATACTTGTTTTCAAAGAATGTGTATCCCTTTAAAAACAACATGCAGTTGTCACTTTTTCACTAAATGTGTACATTTCCTGGTGAAAAAATGCATTCTTCTTTCTAATCGCTAAACCATCAAAGGTTGAATTTAGTGATTCTAAATCAGGTCTTTAGATTTGTTTTAATTTACACAAAAAACACAGGAATGAACAAGCAAATAAACTGCAAAATATGTTGAGATGAAAATAACCAAAATTGTGATTAAAACAAAACCATTTATAAAATAAACTTGAAACAGGCACAACTGGTACTTTTCCCTGTATCATATGGTCATCATGGTCACACACGCTCAAGCCACCATATGTCCTCTAAAACACCTACATAACCCCAAAGCATCACAGATTCATAGGCCCTTATCGTGGAGTTACCTCTACTTCCATGGGAGCTGCAATTACCCAGCAGTAAATGCTGACATCGTGTACTAACCACTGTAATGGGTACAAGGAAAGGCTGTTGACACTCAGCACAGCTACTGTCTCCTCTACATGACCTAAATTTCTCTGCTGGAAGAGCCTCAGCAGAGTGAGAAAACAGAGCAGTTCTTTGTCTCCTTCCTGGTTTGTCTAAATAGAAGTAGGCTGCAAAGAAAAAAGTAAGCTGTTGAGCATTGCATTAAATAAACATATTGATTGTTTGACTTGATCCCATGGTTAGAAATGGAATTTGTTATCATTCAAGTTTAAAATATTCTAATCTGAAAATTGTACTGTATATAAAGGGAATATGTACACACCTGTTTTCTTCACACATTTCTGATGAAAGTTCTGTCACAGTAGGCATTTTAGAAATGAAGAACCTTCTGTGAGAAGATCTTTCTTTTCTCTAAAGAAGCCTCAAAATTTTTCATAATTAATTGATGATTTCACAACATATGTGTCTTGCAGGGTCTACTGCAGTTATTGAGAATTTCATAGTTATATTTGCATTGGTATTTCAATGACAGATATTTTCTCTGTATAAGGTGTTTAAATTAATAGAAATTTCCAAGGTCTTTATGAACAGGGTTTATACACTTGTCTCACATAATAATAATACTAATATCACTCCAATTATCTGAAAAAATACCAAAACCATGATGAGGTTGTGGTGGTTTTTTCCACAAGAACATTTCTGACTTCTTTAATTTTTTTATACCACTTTTCTAACCACTATTCGTTTCATTTCTTCAGACCATTAATCAGATATTTACTGATTTCTTAGTTTGTAAGTATAGTTCTGACATCTTGTGGAATTCTAAGTTGCAGAATCACGAGACTGTCATTCTTCTTTAAGTATTCCATATTTGGGCTTCTTGTACAGAATTTTTCTTGAAATCAATAAACAAAAAAGCCATCTGTCCAAATCAGGCATGTAGAAAGGAAAGTAATCTTTTTTGTACAGGCATTGAAAACTACAATTTAGTTCAGAGTTCAAGAGCCTTGATATTCATTGTCATAAGTAATTCATATTGTTCTTTTCCTCCAATATCCTTCCTCTTCATGGTTTAAACTTATTCCATGAAGTTGGTGAATGTAGATAAAGGGAGAGTAGCAAAACAATAAAAAGTGCAATATATGAGCAACAGAATTTTAGGCATTTGAAAGAAGAAATAGTCATATTAAATAAAACTCAAATTTTCTAAATATTTTCAAGGGTATTTAATGTGCTTGTTGTCTCCCAATATTTATTCTAACTTTTATAGAGGCTTGTGTCTACACTTTGCACCTCCTCAGCTCAGTCACGATCTTCTTTCTTGAAGAAGGTTAAAGTCTAGAAACCAGTAATTTCTACAGAGAAACAAGAGTTTAAGGGAACTACAAATGTCAGTCCTTTGCTGCTGTATTTAATCCCCCCATGAGCTGACAGGCATAGAAAACACCTTCATAGGAAACACCTCCAATATCCCTTGGCAATCATGAGAATATATATTGTGGGAACCCAACCTACATCTTCTCACTCAGCTATTCACCTTTTGGGTAGCTTTTGTCTACATACCTTAGTCTGTTGTAGTCCAAAGATAAATCATAAACCCACAAGGATTTCCAAAGGCACAAGCCCTCAGACTTTTTATAACCCCTCATGCATTCAGCCATATCTCATCAGCTATTGTAGCTCCCGCATCTTCAGGGGAAGATTTCTCCTAGCTCAAGGTGCAAGTTCTTCTGTGTACTGAGGGTACATCTCACAACTTTTTCTCTTCTTTTACGACAGGCTAGGGAATCAACCAAGCAAGCTGCTCCATTCTTCATTTGTTACAATATTTACCTGGATCTAAGAACACCCTAATTTCACCTGGTCATTATTTTTTCCATGTACTCACATTGCTATTTTCAGATGAAGACCCAAAGTGCTGCTAGTGAAACCTGATTATTCTCCCTCTTTTCTTTATGTCCATTGCTTGTAATCAGAAGCAAACATGAAGAACCAGAAAGTCCATCACTTTAGTATTTGAAGTGTATTTTCCTTCTAATATTTGGAAATGAAATATAACAAGCTAGGTACATTTAGAAGGAGAAAAAAAATTGTTAGATTTTTTTTAAAAAAGTTGACTGGGAAACGTGATAATTTTTTGGTAATATTTGGAAGAATTGATTTTTTGTGTATTCAACATGCAAATTCAGATGGAAATAAAATAATCATCTTGCATTGTAAAATGACAATATTTCATCTCTAATTGTAGATTAGATATTTTTTGTCAGCTCTTCTTTCATTGGAAAAAGAGATTATTTTTACTTAACAGGTGTTTTTAAATCCAGTTTAAATTAGTTGCTAATTCTATGTCTGTAAAGATATTTTGCTAAGAAAATGTGTCATCATCACATCTATTATGTTTCCTGGATTGCTGAGAAAAGCAAAGAGTCATACATGGATATTGAACAGTGAAAATTGTTTCACTGATACTCAACATGAAATAAGGCAGACGTAGTGCTTTTGGAAAAAACTGTATTTGAGAGATTAAAGTAGTTTCTCTACTCATTTTGTCTTCTACCCAAATCCAGGCTTCCATGAATGCATTATTAACATTTGTCAAATGTTAATTTCTACATGTCTAGTGCTGGTTTTTCTATTACACAAATTGAAATTATTGCTTTCAGAAGCACAATCTGTCTTCCTCAGTCTCTGTTATCTTTATGATTGTCTTTGGGTAATATTAGAAAAAGCTCCCCATCTTTATGAAGTGTCTTTGGAGAGCTTGGATGACAATGAAGGGAGGTCTGGTGCAGGAGTTTCTACAGTAGATTTCAAGAGTTCTCAAAGAACCATTTTTCATAAGTCAGCCTTTTGTGCCTTGTTCCAAATTGACAATAATCCTTCATCTTTCTTTTCACCCTAACACTTACATATATGTATGAAATATTTCTTACAGAGAAATGTTGTATTATATTTGGAAATACTCTTTTGCTTTCAGGAAACCCTGGATTTAGTCAGGCTTAGGCGATGACTTTTTCCTTGTTAATCCAAATACTTTTGCAGCTTTTGAAGAGGGGATAGCAAAGAAATGAGATTATATTACACCTCTGGATATTTGTAAGGCTTAACTTCATAGTGTAGCCTTGAGATATAAAAGACATACTCTTTAAAATAAATCACTAGTTTAGGAGCTTCCTATGAACAGTTTCACGTTTTGCCCATTAATGTCAAGAGAAACCTTCTGGTTTAAGACTGGTTTCTCAAATTATTTCAAGAGCAGAAAAACTTACATTGTAAACCCTTCATCATGGAAATTTCATGGAGTTTTTAATGCTTTGACAATTACTTGAAATAAGAAACTATTGTATTCATGGTTAAATGGAATCTCTTTGTATTTTATTAAATATGGGCAACAAAGGAAATCAAATGTCAAAGTGAAGAACTGCTATTTAGAAAATAAACAATGCTAAATGAAAAATACCTAAGACTTGAAATTGCTATACTCTATCCTTTAAAGTGCATAGAAGATATTTATTCTCTATGGACTTTGTTTGACATACATAGGAATTCAAATCTAATAAAAATCAGGCTCTTCTATAAAATACCCATCAGTGCTCAACCAGCTCCTTGGAACTAAGTTACAGGTAGTTCAGGACATAAGTGTTAAGTACAATTTTTTTTTGTGCATGTGCAAATTGTGACAGAAAGTGATCTAGAACTAGGCACTTGTCAATGTGCTTTCTTAATATCAAATACCACTGATGTGTTTTGATTTTTGAAACTGGTATGATTTATCAGTCTTTAAACACAATCTATAGATCTATAAATAATTGTTTGCTGTGCTATATAAATATTTATTCAACAGATGGATTTACAGCTGTAAAGAACAGCTTGGTTTCCAAAGTTCACTGTCAGAGCATAGTGCAGATGGCTCGTCCCTGGGAAATTGTTATCCTTGGGCAGCAGAAGGGTCTCACCAGCCATGGCCCATTCCACCTCATCCACCATAAACCACAAGCTGCCACACCATTTGCTAAGATAATTTAACAAAAAATAGACAGCAATATGATAGAGAAATTGACACTGAAAAATAGGATTTGTAACAGAAAACCAAAGCATGGGGATAAGGACAGAATATTTAAAGCTATTTTGTGTCAGAGAATCTGCAACATTGAGCATCTTGATCATGCCAAATATGACCTGTCCTATAAAGGGACAGGAAAAAGTACACTAAATGATCACTCTCTTACCTGTGGAAGAGATATTATTCCTGACTGCAAACCTGATAGGAGGCTTATTCTGTGTGTAAAAACATTAAAACAGATCTAGTGTTTCAGAACACTCCCCTTGTACCAAGAAACTCAAATTTGAGAACAGGAAATTGGGATATGTTCAACTTCTTGGTTTTGCTTAAGGGTTTTAGAAATCAGTAAAAGTTACTATGGTGACTGATAGTATGAGAGAGTGAACAGCCAGACCTTATAAGCTCACAGAAACACAGGTGCAGACATAGCCTTGGATATTAGCATATATTTAGGGAAAATAGAATTTTCCTTCAGGCACTGGAATTATTCCTCTACTTAGCAAAATGTTTTGAGTTCTCATTGAATTCCCAATTTCTAGCCTCTCTCATTTATGAGTTAGTGACTCTGTTGCAAACGATATAATTTAGGTTCTAAGGCAATTGTATTCTTAAGCAAAATGAAATGGTTATATTTTTTCAAAATCATGTTCTGCAAAAATTTTTAATATATGTATATGATAGAATGCTTACCATAAGAGAGGGTTTGCTTTGATCAAACAATAACTTAAACAATTCTCCCTTATCTAAGTAGAACTAAAACCCATAATTGTAAACACCCTAGATTATCAGTGTAAATCAAGTAAAGTCCACAACAAGAAGTAGTTTATCACTTAATCTATATAAAACCCCAAGGTTTTAATTAAGATTTTTTTAGAAAGATTGGGGGATTGGGTTGGGTGGGGTTTTTTCTGTGATTCATTTGGTTTTCAGATGAGAACCATTACTGTCCACAGATTAGAGTCCTCAATGAAAGTGGCCCTTAAATTTTAAAGTGCTACTGCTAACACAGATTGGCTTAATTGAGATGATATACAAGGCTTTTCAAAATCCTTATTTTGGGCCTGCCTTTCCTGGAGAAAGCTTACTGAATCCTACTAACACTAAATGAACAAAGCACTTTTTCGCATCTCTTAACAAATCCATAATTTTCAACAAATTCTCTCAAAAATTTCCCATTACCTGATTTTTGTATCTCACATATATTTCATTAAAAGAACAACCCAGACTATTGTAAAAGTATGAACTACACTACTATATATTTTTGAAACAAAAAATTGATTTACACTAAGAAGATGGTAGATAAGTATGATTTGGGTTTTCTTTTCAAAAGCAGTGTGGCCAGCAGGTCAAAGGAGGTGATTCTGCCCTTCTACTCCACTCTTGTGAGACCCTACCTGGAGTGCTGCGTCCAGCTCTGGGGTCCCTGGAACAGAAAGGACATTGGCCTGTTAGAGGCCAGGCAAAGGCCATGAAGACGATCAGGCGGCACCTCTCTTATGATGACAGGCTGAGAGAGGTGGAGATGCTCATCCTGGAGAAGAGAGGGCTCCGTGGCTTTTAGCACCTTCCAGTACCTAAAGCAGGCCTGAAAGAGAGCTGCAGAGGGACTTTTTGCAAGAGTGTGTAGCGATGGGAAAAGGAGAAACGGCTTTCACCTGAAAGAGGTCAGGTTTAGATTAAATATTAGGAACAAATTGTTCACTTTGAGGGTGGTGAGGCACTGGAATATGTTTCCCAGAGAAGTTGTGGATGTCCCTGGAACTGAGCAACCTGGTCTGGTGGAAGGTGTCCCTGCCCATGGCAAGGGGGAAGGAATTAGATGTCCTTAGGGTCCCTTCTAACCCAAACCATTCTGTGATTCTGGCATTTCAAGTTTTTTTATATGATTTATATTTTATTTATATCTCAGTATATGAGTGTATAGAACATTCTGAATTTTACCTTCCAAAAACGCCAATGATTTTGAATTTAAAAGTATTGAGATTGGAGATGAGGCTCTTAGAAGTTAGAAAACTCTTAGTGGACTAGTAGTTTTTACAGTATAAGTGCAATGTACTTTCCAAGGATTCCTGTTTTATTGAGTGCCTGGAATAAATTAGTCTAATTATGTTTTCTCTTTCTGTCTGTATGTTTTCTCCTTTTCATCCTTGCTATCATCCTGGGGTACACTTTGCATGCTATCCAAAATATAGTTTGGATGGCAAATTATTTATTTCCTCATAGGTATTTCAATATCTTCAAAATAGTAACTCAGTTTCCGACTGTAGGGGTTTAAATGTCCACTTACTCTTTTCCTACTGTGAGATAGGATTAGAAAAAAAGCAAAGCAGGCTCAAACTTAAAGGGTATAAAAATAGATTTATTAACACACATGCAAAAATAAAAGAATGAGAATCAAAATGAAACTTTCAAAACACTTTTCTGTCTCCACAAACTGTTCACTTTCCCACTGACAACACAAAGAGACAAAACCTGTGATTTTCAGTCAGTTTCACCACTTAAAATAGTCTTTCATCAGTTTTTAGGGAGAGAAGTCTCTCTTAGAACTCCCATGGAAACATTGCCACAAGAAAACAGTCCTCTGGTGGCTCCCATGTCATGAATCTGCAGCCACCCAGGGGGAAATTCTGCAATCTGTGAAGTTCTTCCCATCAGCAGTTTTTTTTCCCATAACTGCATATGGGTCATGGATGCTTTGGGGTATCATTTTAAAGATACAAGAACTCCAAAGGCAAAGGGTTTTATTCATCTTGTGGAACAGAGATCTCTCTTCACTTCTTCAGTGGGACAAAGGACTTCTTAGTTTATCTCTCACTCTCTGTTCAAACTTCTCAGTAGGATCACAGGATCACAGCTACTACTTCAATATTCACTTAGTCCATCACAAATACCTTTGTTTCAATCTATCTCCCCAATCCAAGTTGTTTAAAGGACTATTCTAGCATATAACTGTTTATTACCATGGCTCATAAAAGACTTTCAGCATAGAACTAGGCAATCCTCCTCCTCCTCAGTCCTTTCTACCAATTAGTCTTTTACTCTCTCTTCATTGACTTCTGTCTCGTGCCATGTCTTCTCTATGTTTCACTCTGTCCTCTTTTTACTCAAAAGGAGAATTAGAGTTTTAAAAGTTTCATCTGCCAAGGAAAGAGTTAACTTAACTAAGCCCGGGCTTGCAGATGTGATCTCTGCTGGGTGGCGTCTGCTAGGATTTCAGAGCCGTGCCAATGGGGAGGCTCAGGAAAGGCGGCCAGGATCTCAGCAGTTAGGTAGGCTGACGGATGCCTCCTCCTCCAGGATCTCAGCAGTTAGGTAGGCTGATGGATGCCTCCTCCTCCAGGATCTCAGCAGTTAGGTAGGCTGACGGATGCGTCCTCCTTCAGAATCTCAGGAGTTAGGTAGGCTGATTGATGCCTCCTCCTTCACCCCTCAGTCTCATCTGGGGTGGCCCAGCCTGGGTTTGGGGCTGCTCCCAGAGGCCTAGGGGAACATCTCCCTTGGCCTGGGCCATTGGTGGGGTAGCTTTAAAGTCATCTGGATGTTAGTAGCTGCAGGCTCCCCTTCCCCTGCTGGCAGCTGATGGGGGCATGGCGAGGCCAGGGCTGGGTCCCCCCACAGGGAGGAGTGGCGGGCCCTGGCCGGCCTGGGCCGCTCCACGGAGCTGCCGAAAGGACTGGTTGTTACCTGCTCCTCTGGCCAGAAGGAAAAGGTCAGCTCTGGAACAGTCTCAGCTTTACATGTGTATTCACAAAGTCCCATCCAGCTTCCTCAGTGGCTTTATAATTCGTCAGTATCTAAAAATTGACCTCTGATAGGTCCCTGTCTTTTCCACTGGAAATTAACAGGTCCTTACAGCATTACAGAGAACTGTTTCTCCTTTAACTAAAAACCAAGCTGTGTTAACCCATGACACTGACAGATCGTAATAGTTGGTTTTCTTAGTACTTCCACACAACTGAGGCACAGTCTTCATAATTCCCAGATGGAGCATTGGCATCCTACGGATTAGTGATAAATTTAGGAAATTTTCAAATTATCTGGCATTTTAATGAACCAAGAAAATTATTTTTCAAGGTGTAGTTCTTACAGCATTACATACAATCAAAGGTGTCTTCACTAATCTCATTTGCAGTGGTGAATATTTCTTATTTTTGAAAATATGTACGTCAAGCTTCTTATGAGATCAGGAATGTCTCCATACTTATGAATGGAGTTCTGGTTTCACCTTGTGTCACACTCCTTCCTTTTTGTCTGCCATTTGCCTAGGTGTCTGTGAAAAGTTGTTTTGGATTTTCTGGCCAACTGAAGGACCAGGATGTAAGGGAATTTTGCTGTTACAAACCATAGAAGGTGATACTTTTCCCAGGCAGAAACCTAGGACCTGTAAGCCCGTGACAACAATGACGGAGATAATTTTCCTTTTACAATCTGAGTCTGACATGTAACTCTCTTTGGCACACCTCCTCTGGGAAGAACTGAGTGTGAGTAGCATGATTATGAAATGAATCACTAAGGTTCCACTTTCCCATGTTTCAAGTACAACTGAAACATAACCTAAACTGATTCTCACTTTGATAAGTTCTAAGAGATTTAAGATTTCTGACAGATTGTTCAAACTTACATCTTTAGAAAATAAGACAAATTAGATATTTACCTGAAAAGTTATTATATAAAAATGATTTGTGTCATCTGATATTTACCACAGAATATATCAAATGGTGTTATTTATTTGGAAGCTGGTCTTGGATCTGATACCGACTTCTAGAAAGTCTTGTAAGAATGATAAAATCAAGGCATGAAAGGCCTTTTTTCATGTAACGTGCAAAGCTATGCCTGCCCTTGCTGATAGGCATATGTCAAAAAAAGTAAAGTTTCATCAACTGGAAGGTTTTCCACTTTATTACATAGCCATATAAACATAGAGTTAAAAAAAAAAAAACCCACAACCAAATGTTTGCCTAAAGGCAACAAAGACATTGGAGACTGGTAGGTACATTGAAGATACAGTAGTTACGTGATCTGGACATTCTGCATGGACAACGGTTAAGACTCAAACTTGAAAACAATTTTATAAGTTTGTATACCAAAGTCCAACTCAATTTTTGCAGAGAAAACTCACATCAGTAAACCCCAAATCTATCACATAAACAGACCAATAAGCTATAGGAAATTTTTCTGATTCCATTTTTCTGACTCCTTGACACTTTGTAGTCTAACTCAACAATAACCATTTTTTATTAATCTATTTTTTATTTGAGGAAGAGGTAGTCACTAGACTGATACTTAAAACTGCATATTAATACTGAGTGTGTTCAAAGTCCAAATTCACATGACCCCAAGTCGTGTTCTTGTGCATTTGTCACGTAAGGAAATTTCACCCAAAATGATAGCAGCTTTTCAGGCAGATTACAACAGTGTCACTAGAGCAGTTACAGTCTATTTAAGGTAAAGAATGGGTGAACAGTTGTGACAGAGCAAAAAACTTTGAAGGTCAGAGATATAATTTAAAGGCCACTATAAGGCTGGAAAAAAAAAGGAAAGACAACTTCAGCACATTTATAAACTAATATACTTGGCTGGAAGAAGGGTTTGAAATATAGCTGTCATATGACTTGTCTCCTTCATTATACAGTTTACTAATTCAGACACAGACAAACTGTGACTAGGACAAGGGAAGTTTTCTTAATAATATTGCCTCCACGGAAGACCCATTCATTTTTATTGAACTGAAGTAAGAGGTTAGGAAACATAAATTCTGTGCTCATGTCTGTTTCACAGGCAGTAAACCTGCTGTGTATTGCAATGGCATAGCAACAATCTACTGTGTTCTGCAGCTTGGTCTTCTCTAGGGAGATGGGATCTGGCTAAGACAATTCATGGTGTTTGTGACAAAAATAAAAGGCAATACTCTTTGTCCTGATGACAAGAAGGTAATAGTGCAGGTTATTCAAAGATGTACAGTTTATATGCATTGGATTATATTCATGTATGTATGTATCTGCAGAATAATTGTACTTGATCATCTATTTCCTGTGTTGTGCAACAGTAGTCAAAAAAATTGATGCTTGGGAAAAACTGAAAATTCTTCAGTACAAACATTTTGTTAAGCTAACCTCACACTTGAAAATCACTCTGAATAAAGCACCACCATTATCTAGCCTTCCTTGAATCTGTGATATTTCAGTTGCTCAAAGGAATGTCAAAATCACTAACAGTATGAAGGCAGCAGTTGTTCTGACAGCTGAAGCATGAACTGAATCTGTCTGGCGAAATTAGCCTAATATGGTCAAATTGCTTTTGCTTTTTAACTGTATATGGGCAACAGCAAAGATACTGTAGGTGGCTTCCACATCAATTAAAAAACGTATAATGGAATTACATAACTAAGTGCTATGGCCATTAATAAACAAAAGGAAAAATTCTTTTAAATCAAAGCTGATTTTTATTTTAATCAAAGCTATCACTGAAAGCCTTCACAGTTTTGGTTTTTTCCTTCTACCAAGAGTAATTAAACATCTGCATGGAATTTTATTCCTCAGTGATGTATAGGTTAAGAAAAAACTACTATACTTTGTTTTTGCTTACTGCACTATGGTAGTTTCAGGATTTAACTTTGCTGGAAGCCCCTCTGGTTAAGGAAATGAGAAATTTTCCTTTTTTTAGCAAATAGCATGACACGGATCCATCTTGCATGTGAATGGAACAAGTAAATAACCAAAACATTTAGAACTTAAACTAAATTCTTTCAGTTAGATTAAAAGTCTCTTCAAAATATCATGGAACTGTAAGAATTAGTTCATTATTAATATATACATTGCTCTCAATATCTTCAAATGTATTTTTCACACAGGATTCTCTCAGTAATTTCCAATCTTTTTCTGCTCTGTGTGTTCTTCAGGTATTTTGACTCTTTTTTTTCTGAGAAAATCATGATCTTCATACATAACTGTCAACATAGAAAAAGGAAAGAAAAGTAATTTGACAACACAGCTAAATTTAAAAAATTCAAACGAGGTGGTTGCATTAGGAATTGTAAATCTATCCATTTTCATCATCTCAACATCCATAGAAGGATTTTCAACTACATTTCTGATTATGGAATCATAGAATGGAATCATAGAATGTCTTGGTTTGGAAGCAACCTGAAAGATCTTGTTCCAGTCTCTCCTGCATGGGCAGGAACATATGCCACCAGACCAGGTTTCTCAGAATCCCATCCAACCTGATCTTAAACACTTCCTGGGATGAAGCATCTACAATCTCTCTGGACAACTTTTTCCAGTACCTCACCACCTTTAAAGAATTTTATCCTAATACCTAATCAAAAGCTACCCTCCTTCAGCCAAAGGCCAACTTGATTGTCCAAGTTGATTCTTCATGGAATCATGTAGTAGTTTGAGTAGAAGGGTCCTTTAAAGGTCGTCTACTTAAAGCCACCTGCAGAGAGCAGTCATCTTCAAAAAACCGAGATTGTTCAGAGATCCATCTAACTTGACCTTGAATGTTTACAGGGATTGAACCTCTACCACCTCTCTGGGCAACCTATTCCTGTGGTTTGATATCCACATTGGAAAGAACTTCTTCCTTGTATCTAGTCCATATCTATCTATCTATCTATCTATCTATCTATCTATCTATCTATCTATCTATCTATCTATCTATCTATCTATCTATCT
>VZUI01037649.1:0-10503 GCA_013401135.1 Cettia cetti | reverse complement strand
GCAGGCAGAGGCTGCAAGGGAAACCTGCAGCAGGAGCTGCTGCAGCCAGAGGCAGGGCATGGCTGGAGTCAGGATGGCTGAGCTGGAAAGAGGAATAAACCAGGACACTTTTCATGCTGTGATAAACAAGAAATCTGTGTCTTGGCTGATTTCTACCCTCTAATGAGAGGGCTGCTGCAACATTACTGCAGCAGGAAACACAGAGCTTCATCAGGCTTTTTGTCTGAAATGTAGTTGGAGCTTGGCTGTTTTCACCCATTCTAGCCACTTCAAACATGGAATTGCAAGCTCATGCATTCAGGTGGACTCTGAGCTCAGAAGGCAGATGAGTTGGCTTTATTTGCGCCACAGACCCACTCTGCACTTGGAAATACTTTCCTTCAGTGAGGTGCTGTCCAGGAGGAATAGAGAGATTGGAATTTGGCAAAGATCTGTGGGTTTGCTGCTGGCTCCTGGGGTTAACAAGGCACTGGAGTGAAATGTTAAGAAGCCTCATGTCTGTCCTCTGATCCGCCGTCACCCAGGGATGGTCACGCCAGGCTCATCCTCTCTGCTCCCTGAATACTAAAGAGAAACAAAATATTATTTACCACTGCAACTACTATAAATGCAAGAGAAAATGGTACACTATGCACATAATTACTGTCTGGTGGCTCTAAGGCACAGGTTTTTTTCCCAGAGAGGAGAGGAATAAAAGCGTGTATTCCTGCAAGAGATCAAAACCAGTGAGGACAGAACTATGGCAAAAAAAGAAATGCACACAAATAATTGGACTTAGCAGAAATGTGATATCTCAGACAAACAGATAGAGGAATCGCTTTGTGAAAAATAAATGAAACGGAGATACAAGGGAAACAAACATAAATAAAAATAGATGGCATCAGTGTAACAGGCTTAGACTTAGCTAAGCTTATCTGTATTGACTCTACTGGGGGGCTCTGACTGCACTCTGCATTTAAAACTGCAGGACTGAGACCTGTGTGTTCCAAAGCATAACCTTATAGGTCCGCCCCGAGTCAGAGCACCCCCATAGGCACCAGATGATTAGGTTACCAGGTTTAGAGCCTCTCTGCAGTCTGGACAGCTTTGGCTCGCTTTGAGTCTGTTTTGAGCATAGAGATTTCCTCTTGTGCCATCACAGCACCAGGAAAAGACATATTGAAAATGAAGTCAGAGGTCCAAAACTTTTCAAACTTCTGTGGAAGACAATACACATGGTAAGAATAGACAGAGCTTAGCAAGGAATGCATAGCAACAATGGGAAGTTTGCTTTCTGAAAAAAAACACATAACATTGATAATATAGGTCTATTTATAAAACTTGGGGAGACAAAGATTAAAAACAAGTTCTTAAAATACATTTGTAAAGAAAGTTCAGTCTTCCGTTTGCTCCTGATTCTAGGAAAGATAAAAGTTTGTGAATGTTACCAACCTCTATAAAGTTGATCTTGGAGATTTTTTCTCTTTGGGTGGAAAGAGAAAGATGAGAGGCATTGAAGTGATCTGTGAAAGGGGAAGAGCTCATTCATTCTTCACACAAAACACTGGGAATGAACCCACTCAGGTGGATTCCTGCCCTTCTGCAGAGCTGTGCTCCCTGCTGTCCCTGCTTTTGGAAAACATTCACTACACCCTTTCTTCCCAAAACTTTGAGCTTTTCTCCTGGGTGAGGTGAGGTTGCTCAGACGTCAGGGCTGCAGTCTGGGAAATGGCTCTGGAATGCAAACCAGCCAAACTTGCCCCTGGCTTTGCTTTCTCTGGGTGTCCAGAGAAAGGAGAACCTGGGTTCACCCTCAGCAGCAAGGTGACTCACCAGCACAGCAGTACGTGGCCACTAATGCTGCCCCAAAAAACAAGGTGGCTCCGCTTCAGCTTTTCCTCTGGGTGTAAATGGAGTTTCCAAAGCATCAAGGTGAGCTTGGTGCCCAAAAATCAGAGTTCCTCGGTCCTCTCCTGCTTCTATAACCAGTCAGACAGAAAAACACTGCCATGGAGACACTCCCCTCCCAATCAGCCAAATACCCCAGCATTTTTGCTGTGAGTATCCCAACAGATCCCAAATTAGCCAGCAGCCTCCCCAGGGAAGGCTCCTACCTCCAGAACCTTTTACCTCATAAGGTTTTGATGCTCTTTAAATGCTTCCTGGTGTCCCTCCTTATCTCTTTGCCTCTGGTCCAGCTTTCATCCTCCCACTCTCCCTGCAGTGTCCGTGGCAATCTCTGGCCCAGCAGCTCTGGGGTTTGTCATCCTTAGACTCCCAACAGATCCAGCAAACTGCCTGTGCTGGGGTTCAGCTCTTTGGCACAGACACCTTGCAGCCCCCATCAAACAAATGAGGGATTCTGCTTTTCCACAGAAATATCCCCCAGCACAGCAGTTCTCTCCATAACAACCTCATCATGTTCAGAGGCAGATGCTCTAAATTAGCTGTGCTCTACGAACGGGAGCAGCATTGAGGTGGGGGGATGGAAAGGGGATGAGAAAAACTGAAACACTTTGCCCAAGGTCACATTTCAAACAACTTCATTTAGCTTCATTTTAAAGGGCTTCTTGCAACAAGACTCCATAAGAGTATTTTTTTTGCTTTTTTTTTTTTACTTTTTCTTTTTTTTTTTTTTTTTTTGGTAGCATAGCAAGAAAATGGAAGCATCAACAAATAGGCACTTAGGCTTATCATTTCAGCTCTTCTCTTTTTTCCTTTATTTTCAGTCAGAAAAAGAAAGCAAGAAAACCTGGAAATGAGGCAAGTCTTCTCAGCCCTGAGAACTGCTGAAACTGTTTAAACTCTACAAGCATTTAGCTTGCTTAGGTCGTTGTTTTTTGCAGCAGGGACTATTTTTTTGATTAAAGTTTTTCAAAAATAAGTTTAATTGAAATCAATCCTCCAAGCAATTTGATGAAACTGTTTCCCGATCAAAACAAAATCAGAATAAATGACATCTGATTTAAAAATAATTACATCCAGTGATAATTAGCGTGTTTGCAGGAAAAATTAACAATTTTTGTGTAGTAAAAGACAGGAACAAAGTCAACATGCTTTGAGCTAATGTGAACACAGCCTTTTCAGACAAACACTACGTAGATGTGAAACTGAGTTTGTCTAGGATGTCTCTGAAATGAAAGACAGTTGCAAGAGAGAAGTCTGGCTGAAAGGAAATAGTGAATATGCATCACACATTAAAAAAAAATGGATAAAAAATACATACCAGGATGAATGCCCTGGTTTGAAGAGGCATTTATCTTGCACTTCCCCAGCACAGCAGGTTATTTACTCCTAAGATTGTCTGGTTTATAAGAAAGAGGAAGAAGCAACCTCAACTTCATTGAAACTTATAAATAAAACACCTCTCCACTTTCACCAAGCGCTGCTGTGCTGAGGCATCACAGAAACTTCACCCAAAAAAATGCTCTCAAATATTACAAGAGACAGCTTTGTTTTCCTGCAGTGTTTCTCATGTTTCATCCACATCCCTCAGCTGCTGGGGAGAGCTGAAAGCTGCCAGGTGAAATCACAACGTGCAGTTAAAGGCAGCCAAGGCACTCCATGAGAGGGAGCTCAGTGTGACTATGGCAGAGCAGCCTGGGAGGAGAAGTGTCACCGACTGTCAGAGCCATTCCAGCCGGTTGGGGCCCTGCAAATACCTATTGGGGGTCTTTGTGTGGCATGGATTAGCCATTCCTTACTTACTCCTTCCTTCAAGGATCAGTCTGAGATGCGTCCAGTTCTGGCTGTGCTCACAATTTCACCTGACCAGATTTTTAAGGGGAAAAAAAAAAAAAAAAAAAAAAAAAAAAAAAAAAAAAAAAAAAAAAAAAAAAGAGGATTTTAATTTAAAAACTGCACAGGCTTTCTCTCATGTAAAAAATACTTCAGAAAGCTTCAGTGAGGACTGAAAATCAATAGTGTTTTCTTTTTGCTAGGAATGATGGTTATTTCTGAGCAAAGCCCTGGTGCTGGAGAGGGCAGCTGTGGGAGACGTGCACATCTATCCCACGGATTCACGAGGGCTTTGTCTTTGGCTCCCATTTACACAGCATTAAATTCTGCTGTGTTGACTTTGAGCTTGACACGCCACTAAATCTTCGATCCCCAAGCAGAGTCCTCTCCAAATCATGGTGTTTCACTGGCTGCCTCAGACCACAAGTGTCACCTTCATTTGAAATTATCTTGTCCCAAGTGTGCTTAAAACACTCTCATAGTTTTTGATGAGGTTGGGCCCCGTTCCAAGGCCGTGGCCAAGCCAAAGCCCCTGCAAGGGAGGGGGTTTTTCCTGGCTGCTTTCAGGAGGTTCCTTTTCAGGTCTGCTCGGTCCCAAAGTAGGTCTGTTATTATCCAAAAGCAATTTAATGGCATGTGAGTTATGACTGAGAGGATTCATGCAGGTGTTCATGGGGTTTAATTAATGTGTTCATGTCACACCTTTAATTAATTTGTGACAACATTCTCGAGTGTCACCGAGGCAAAGAAAGACAACTTTGCTGCTGTCCAAGGCTCACAGGAAGTATAAAGGATTTTGTGCCTTCTGGGGTGATGAGTCTGGGGGAACCTGAAGTACCTGGCCCAGGATGGTGTCTAGGAGCAGGAGTGACTGAACAGCTGTCTGCAGAGTTAAAATAAATACAGACATGATCAAAAATTAAATTAGAACCACTGCTATCAAAAAAGCGACTCTTAAATATTCCCTGAAAGTGGGAATGGATCCTGTGGTATCAGTGAACCACCTGCGCTGGATCACAGAATCAGGGGATTTCAGAATGGTTTTGGATGGAAGGGAACTTAAAAATAACCTTTCAATCCCCTGCCACGGGCAGGGACACCTTCCACTGTCCCAGCTTGCTCCAAGCCCTGTCCAGCCTGGCCTTGGACACTGCCAGGGATCCAGGGGCAGCCACAGCTTCTCTGGGCACCCTGTGCCAGGGCCTGCCCACCCTCACAGGGAACAATTCCTCACCAATATCCCATCTAACCCTGTCCCCTGGCAGTGGGAAGCCATCCCCCCTTGTCCTGTGACCCCAGGCCCTTGTAAACAGTCCCTCTCCATCTCCCTGGTAGATCTCTACACCTTCATCTGTTCAATGAAATGTGAGAGCAAACCCTTTCTTTTTTCATCAACAGGCTCATTTTGCAGATTCTGCCTCAAACGCCTTTTTAATCTCCTCAGCTCAGTCTAGCAGTAAACTCACTAAACTTCCAGAGCTGTGTGTCAGCATTTGTCTCCACACACAAATATGATTTGCTGATAAGGCAGATCGGAAGCTGGTTAATTGCATCGGATTTCTCCCTGAAAAGCCTTTGTAACTACCCTCAAATATCATCGAGGCTGAGGCTAAGTACATGTTTGAATATTTTCTTCAGTTCTCTGCTGACAAAACTGCTGATGTGGTTGTTCTTACATCTTATGATTGATCAAAAAAAAAAAAAAAAAAAAAAAGAAAGAAAAAAAGAAAAAGAAAAAGAGAAAAAAAAGGCAAAATTTTAATCCTAACACAAACACACAGATGAGAGACGCTCCAAAGGAGGCAATTTCATACAGAACTGATTTTCATAAAGATTTTCAAGCGTTTCCTCCTTCATCAGTGTTTGTTCCTAAGCATCAGACACTAAAGTAAATTGAAGTTTCTCCTAGTGATGTAATTTGGATTTATTTTGGTGGCTTTTGACCATCTTTTACCTTGTGATTTGTTCCCAGCAGTAAACATTTGGTGAACAGTTGTTCACTCAAAGATAATTTTTGTCAGGCTATCAGACTTGTCTTGCTTATTCATTTGCCCTGATACCTTATTTCTGAAAAATTTCAGGTATTATCTTTGTTCACCAGGCATAAAATCTCAGAACCCCAGAATGGTTTGGGTGGGAAGGGACCCAAAAGCCCATCCAGTGCCGCCCCCTGCAATGGGCAGAGACACTTTCCACTGTCACAGGGTGCTCCAAGCCCTGTCCAACCCGGCTTGGACACATCCAGGGGCAGATCATTTGGTCCATCCTTTCTACTTTTTAAACACTCTCATAAAAGTGTCTCTTTTGTTGAACACAAAAGAGAAACAAATTTCTCACAGAAGCACTTTGACACCCATCTTCCATCATGGATTGGCTTCCTGGCTCTCTTCAGTCTCTTTTAATGTTGCAGACTTTTTTGGGTAAACGAAGCAAGGCCTAATTAACACCTTAGGTTTTTTTCTGTCTTCTCTTCTGCCAGCATTTACCACCTCAACACCAGGCTGACAGCAGGGAAAATTCGCTTATTTGTGATGCATTCCATCTCACATCCTGTAATCCTGGTGCAAAACTGCCTTCCCAGGTGGAAAGGAGCACCAAAGGCACAAGTGAGCATCCTCTCTGGAAACTCTGCCCCCTCTTGAATTTCCTGCACAAAAATTCCCAGTTTCCTCCCTTTCTCTGACATTTGATTTGCCTGTAACACCACAACTTTGAAACAGCAAATCTCATCAGTGCCAAAATCCACAGGACTGGGATCTACAATGGCATCAATTGCTTCAGCTTTGTCACAGTTCTGAATGTCTAAGTTGTTGCCCCAAAAGTCTTCAGCCTTGTCTTGCACTGCCATGACATCCTCTCCCATCTGTTGTGATTCAGTACTCCCCATTTTATTTGTTGTGCCAACAGGAGTTGAATTTCTGCTCCAGATAAATTCCCTACTTGGCAAAAACACTCATAAAAAGTCATGGAGAAGGTTTAGGTCAGGAATGGGTGGTTGGGAATGGAGAAATCCCAGTGGAAATGAGAGTACAGAGGGAGAGGGATGAGGTGAAGGACACAGGAACCTCATGGGCCAAGTCCCCGGCGTGGCTGGAGAGGAAGGACCCGGGGATGCTGAGTGGGAGAGAGCCAGCTGAGAGCAAAAGGAATTTGTAATTAATTTATGGCCTTGGGTTAATGCTGATGGATCAGCTGTGACACAGAATTAGAGCTGGAGATGCGAACTGAGATGCATCTGGGTGCAGGGGGAATGTGGCACAGCAGAAGTGGGTGAATCATCCAGCCAGACACAGGCCAGGAGGAGGTGGGAGCAGGGTAGGACTGCAAAGCACACTCCTGGGGAATACAAAGCTGCCAGTGTGAGAAAAGGAGTGGGAGATTGGAAGAGAGTGATCAAAGTAGAAGAAAATGAGACATACAGAGTTTAGGAGACAAAATAAAAACAGAGAGGAGTTGTGGAAAACTTATTCCCATCCTTCCACTACTCCCATCCCACCAAAAAACTGGGTGAACATACATTTATCTGCTGAATTCAGCTTAACATTCAGCTTGTAACATCACCAAGCAGATTTAAGCCAGCTCAAGCTCTACTTTCTTTAATGTTTTATAACTTTTTTTTTCTTTTCCTTTAATTTTTCCCCTTCATTTACAACTTTTTTGTCCATTTCTTTGACCCAAAGACAAAAAATTGTCACCCATCAGTACTGAGCAGTCCACCCTCCCGCTGGAGCAGCAAATTATGATTATTCACAGAAGTCATACGGTTGTTTTTCTGCTCCTGGGCTTTGAATCCCAGTGGGAAAGATAAGAATATTTCTCTATGGCTTGGAGCAGGAATTGATCACTTCCTACTCCTAAATACAAGTCATACCCTGCATTCGTGTTGGTTGTGGGCATGGTGGGATTTTAAGCTGTGCAAATATATCAGAATTCATGCCACAGAAGATAAGAAAAATTGAAACAGAGAAAAGAAATATTACGAATGGCAATGCTTAGCAGCCCAGGAGAAAAAACACTCATGTTTAGAGGGTTTAAAATATTTTTTAAAGTTTTTAAACCTTAAGGAAAAGAATGAAAGCAAAGAAAAAGACAAGAAATCAAGCAGTAGTTCATTCTGAAAAGCAAAAGAGGCCAAAATTTCCCTACAGCGGGGGTAATGAAAAAATCAGCCTTATTACATGGCAATTAGAAACTATGTGTGTAATGCTGAGGGCTCATGGATTCTGTCTGTTGTGAACCCCTTTCAGCAGAAAGGACCCAAAAATCTCCCAGCACCCAGGACAAGATACCCAAGAAAAAGTGAATCACTAGAGAGGGAGTCAGAAGATTCCCCTCTCCCTGTGCCACAGGAGATTTGTCACCATCACCCCCTGATCCACCAGAAATGCACTTGCCCTGTCACAGGGACAGCTGGAAAATGAACGTGCCCCGATATTTTTGTGTGTTGTCATTGAGCTGGAGCAGGGGACCTTGGGGGACAGGCAAATGGATCATTTTAATTAACACCTAATTGTGCTTGACACCTGAAATTCTGCTAAGCTTCTCCCCTGCCAGACCAAATAAGTGAAGGATGTCTGTGCAGCATTGTGCCAATAGGCAGGAGCTGGGAATTACTCCCAGCTGAAGGATGGAGCTTCCTTGCCTCATTTTCCTGTGGAGAAAGCACAGCATTTTGGTTTTAAAACCTAAAATCAGGAAGATGACTAGATTTTCAGCTACCAAAACCCAGGAACGACTTCCATGGAAGTAAAGGTTTTCTTTTTGGCTAGAACAATTGAAAAGTTTCATAGAGAACAAATCAATCAGTGACTAAAACACACACACACATACACACCACTGTCCCCCTCTGTGGTGAGGAATTCAGCACAAATACCAAACCATTTAAAAATATGTAAATGTAACCTTGAGATGTTGGGAGGAAAACCCACACTGAGAGGTAGAAAACTTGAGGAAGGTTTATTTCTATGCTCTCAGAAAGGTATAACATTAGCATTGTCCCACCTTCTATTGTTCTACTTGTATCATTAGCTTTTATTAGCATTGGATTGAGCACACCCTGCTTTATGACACTGCAACATCAATCAAGGCAGAGCCTCCCCAGTGACTCATATAAGCCAGCAAGCTCCATATAAAAGAAAGCCTTGACAGATGGGAAGGCAACAGAAACTGCAGAAGGCTGTTAAACTTCCTTTTTCCCATTTTATACCAAAGTATACAGCTGGAGAAGAGCACATTTTTATAGGTTAAATGCCAGTGCAAGAAAACTGGGGAGCACTGTGAGTTCTGCATTACCTGGGCCCCCGACTGCTCTTGACACAAAGATCCCATCACTTTAACAGTATCACTGTCCCCAAAACCCCAGTTTCCCATGCATCCTGATGCCCCTGCTGCAAAGCACCCCGTTATCCATGCTGTCCATTCCCTGGTGGGAAGAGGGTTAAAGCAGTGTCCTCTTTTGGGAGAGACTGAGGTGATGTCCCCGTGCCTTCCAAGCTGAGAGGGGCTACAGGCACCCAATCCCCCGAAGGGCTCTGGCCCCCACAGCCCATGGGCACCCCTGCCTTTCCCCAAGACATTTTAGCCATCAGGTAAAGCTCAGAGCTGACCAAACCTCTGCAGATCACCTTCATCCCGAGCCTGATGTGCCTCCTTTGCCCAAAATCAGAGCGAGAGGCACACACGAGGTGCTGTCCCTCAGCAGAGCTCCAGAACGAGAAGCTCACCCTGGCTTTTCCTCCTCCAAGGGAAGATGCCAACGATATTTTAGGAAATGTTGCCTCAGCTGTGGTGGACCAAAGGCACAAACCCTTTAAAAATGGCTTTGCCACCCACAGCTGTAGGTGGCAGCCTGAGTTTAACTTAATCACACTCATTAGTTTTGACAATCTGAGATGAAAAGGTGGTTAGCAGCTTTGGAGCAGAGGGGGATGTTAGCAAGGAAAGCAGCGATAAAATCAAATTCCCTTATGGATAGAGCCTTGCAAGCAATTACTTGAGGTGTTGGCTGGCTGTGGGTAGTGCTTCAGAGCTAAATGTCTCTGTTGGGTCCATGCTTCATGATATAAAAAAGTTGTTTTGGTGCCCAAACCCTCTTGAAGTTGTTTTACAGGGCTCAGCTTGTTGCAGTCAGATCTTCTTTCCAAAACTATCCTCATATCAGGAAGCTTTTAATCCCAAAACGTGATTTTTTTTCTTCAGAGTTAGATGTTTTTAAAAATATATTATCCTAAAAGTTTAAAAAGAAAACAAAAAAAGCACCCAAGAGGTAAGAGTCTGAATTTCAGCTGTGATGGGCCTTCTAACAATCCAAACAAGATCTGCAACAAACAAGCAAATTTCTTGTTGCTGTTTAAACCTCACGAACAGAAATCCTGTTGTTCTCTTGGGTAATTTCCAGGGAAGTGGTTCATGGGACATTTTGTCTCATGCAGTTACCCATCAATAAGTTCTAACCACTGTTAGAGACAGCAATGAAATTAGAAATAAATGGAGAGGCACATTGATATGACCAATTTTATTTAAAATAGCAGTTTGATAAATTGGTACAGTCCCCTCATACTTGGACACTTCAATTGTGAGAAAACCTCATGGACATGGATGAGAGACTATTTACAAGGACCTGGAGGGACAGGACACAGGGAATGGCTTCCCACTGCCAGAGGGCAGGGTTAGATGGGATTTTGGGAAGAAATTCTTCCCTGTGAGGGTGGGCAGGCCCTGGCACAGGGTGCCCAGAGCAGCTGTGGCTGCCCCTGGATCCCTGGAAGTGTCCAAGGCCAGGCTGGA